>APFE030440083.1:0-14738 GCA_000404065.3 Pinus taeda | reverse complement strand
AAGGTTTCACTACATCAGAGAATTGGTGAACAATGGAGAAATTGTCCTAGAACATTGCAGGACTCAAGAGCAGGTTGCAGACATCTTGACAAAGCCACTGGATCAGAAAAGCTTCGAATTTTTGAGGAAGTGTCTGGGTATGACCGAATGCCCAGCAGTTGAGATTAAAGGGGAGTGTTGGAAATGTAATTTCAACGCAACCGTACCAACGCCCAAAACCACCACAGTAAAACCACAAACCAACCGGTAAGTTTCTCAGGACCGCTTTTGCGTGAAGTGGTTTTCGTATATAGGCGCTCCAAGAAGATATAGAGCTGACGCGTGGTTGAGGCGTGACATCACCCTCTGACAACTTCTCAGAAGGTAAATGTTGGTTAAAAATGCTCTTCCGATATTCTCCTCCGCCGTCTGATGTGCTCCAGCGTTCTCCACCGTTGGTTGCATTCAAAGCTGCATACGAACCTGCAACATGACATTGCGTAAAAATTTTGGGTTGACCGCCGTTTACTACAATAGGGTAATAAATGGTATTTACAATGGTTCGTAATTTGTTTGGTAGAATTTTACATTTTAAGTTTTTAATTTCCTACGGAAGTATGGGTAAGTCCTTTTATTTCATTGCATACTTATCGTATACGATTCATATGTTTTTATGTTATGGGTTGACCATTATGTATGTACAAAAGTTCACACACTAGTGCGAGAGTGAATGCAAGAAAAGAACCAGATGAAGATTTTAAAAAAAGGTGTGAGATGAATCGCATAGCAGTGCGTAGAAGAAGCAGGGGAGATTTTTTTTAACAGGTTAACTTTGTTTGTGTCGATCGCACAGCAGTGCGAAAACGAAGGAAAGATTAGAACAGAGCATGTAATATTTTGTGTGGTGAATTTTTTTTTGTAATGAGCAGGCACATAATTTTTTTTTGGAGTAGCATATGTAAAACTTATTTTACAGCAGTAAATGTGAAAAGAAGATTTTACACAGTGGTGTAAAAATCATTTGTAAAAAGAGGCAGAGTATTTTTTTTTTAAAAGAAATGTTTTGGTGAATCCCTCTCAGCATAGAGGATGAATATGTATCAGTGAATTTGTTTTAATGAATAGAAATCTTTTATGGTGGTGCAGTACTCTGTTCTCAGTTAATTTTTTATTTTTTTTAAACTTCCCTGTGCAAAAAGATCCTGGAGTAAAGGAAACAGAGCATTGCCTCTGTGTGCTTGAATTTTTGTGTTTTTGGGATTTTACCAGAAAAATTCCCAACAAGATAAGCTATTAGACCTCCAAAATCTATATAAAGAACCTTTGTTTCCCAGAACCATGCGGTCTTCGCATGTGGCACAGCAAGTCTAGCAGTCGAAACTAATTGAAGAAGTCGAATCTGCAAAACAAATACTACGATCGTCATTATTGGAACTACAATTCCATTCATTTATAACCACCCACCTTGGAATTGCAAGACATTCTTCCCCTTCTGGTTCGTGAAAAATGCTTCATAGTTGAGTAGCAAAGGAATCAGATGCCCTAAGGCAAGCGCAGTGTGCATCAACAAAGAGACAAATGGCAGTACATTTGGATGTCTCTTAATGTGCAAGAGCTGGGTATAAATGACAACAACCATTAGTGAGAGAGAGACCAGCCCCATAATGATCTCCAAATCGTTTCTCTACGTTGATTTTTCTACATGGTCTTTGTAAATAGATGTGGATGACAATTTCATTGGCTTAAAATAGTGTGGATCCTTCTATGACCTGAGACTTGTAATGCTGCCACTAATATCAGAATATAGCTCCGGATTTAAGGAAGCATATTGACCATTATATGAATTTCACAATCCATATCCCCTTCAATATTTTTACTCCCAACATGCCGACATCCAATCATACACATTGATCCTGTTAGAGGATTATATATGCCCTCTACTGATATAGTTGACACATGTACAAATAAGGTTCCGGGTCCAACAGGCATCTCGAATTTTAAATTGAAGCTGACATTCAACGGGGCACCGCCAGGATTAAATCCATTTGTAGCGGGAAGCTGCAAATCCCTCTCGAATCTATTACCAATGGTAAATGGGTATGCATGGCCCTGCATTCTCAAATTTCCAGAGTTCTCAATGGCAACATCAAAAGCCAGATCCCCAAAGGAGGACCCATCTGGGTACCATCTTACCGAACACATCTCGCTGCCAGTAAATGTCTTATTACAAACTTTGCCCACCTGGTCAAGTTTGGTGTACTCGTACTGAACAATCGGCAAACTAGTGATATTTCCCATTCCTCCATCGATTCCAGTAGGGCCTTTGAATGTGGAATTATTGAAATTTCCCTTCTGGCTCTCAACATGTCCGACAACCATATATCTATCGACAACGGTTAAAGTCGTCCGAAACTGCATAGAAATGCTGATACCACAATCCTCCTCCTCCGACAATACGTTTCCACCATTTTCAATACGGCAGGCTACCATACACAATTGATCCCTTTCAGCATCCCATTCACCCTCCCTAATCAAAATGGTCTCTGGGAGAGTAAACCTAAAGCCTGAATTCCATAGATTGGAGAATCGGAAATACCCACGCACTTGCCCTTGTGGGGTACATTTCAATTTCTCAGCAAACACAGTGTTCGGAAGCGATTCTCGTTGACTTACATTGAAGGGACTACAATCCCTTCCACTACACCCAGGGTTCCAGAAAACATCTAGAGGCCTTCTCAACCAATCCAAATTATAGAGACTGCTGCCACTGTTCAAGATATGTTTATTTGTATATAACACTTGAGGCGGCTTTTTGACTGAGCAAACCCTTCTGGCATCATCCACCCTAGTGTATTCATAAAACCTATCATATGTTGCATATATCGATATGGGTTCAAACAACTTCTCTCTATCTAAACTCTCTATTGTCCCGTTAATCAGATTACTCACCAGGGTGCTCGTTTTGGGATAAGAAAACTTAGCTGAAGGCAAGAAAGTTGTGTGGGAACCGTTGACAAAGTACCTGTGGGCCAATCCAACGGTGCACATCCTGCTTTGGGGCAAATTAAAGTGGAAACCCTGAGAAAAGATGGCGAAAACCCGACCTCTCGGCATTGACCGCGGCGGGCCAGCCGACATAAAACGGGATGGTGGCCTTTGAAAACGACGATTGATAACAGCTGCTCCGCTGTGGACCGTTAAACGCCCCTTGATTTTGAGCACATCTTCCCGCTCGGTATGCCACACATTAGAGACAAAAAACGACACGGAATTGGATCGTGTGAGGGCACTCTGGTTAAAGATAGAATCTCCTCCCTCGTACCAACCCTGGTAAAAGCTCAGTGTTGCGGCTTCTTCGTTGAGGAAGTCCCCTTCTCTGATGACAGCTTTTGGCGCAGGAATGAAATCCTGGCAGTGTTTGGAGTACAGTGAATCGTTTATTCCTCCTATGACAACCACCATTGAAGATTTTACCGGGGTTGCTCCCATGACAGCCAACAGAATCAGGATCACCCAGATGGAATTTGAACCCATGAATCCGTGTAAATGACCCATGGGTCCAAATTTGGGTATTACAGCGCCTTCCCAACGATTCCTAAATTGTAATTCCGAATGCAATATTTGTCTTGTGCTTTCTTTTTTTCTCAGCGAGTGAGTGCCAAGTCTTCTTGAAAACAAAGCGAGTGCAAAGTCATTCGAAATCTTTTTTATTCTGAGAGTGAAGGGAAGTATTGAATTTATATTCAGTCTTGGAGATCCGTTTGAATCCGCGTCCAACGGGAAATAATGGTTGAAGATTTGGTGGGTGAGTTGTTAACACTCAAATTATTACATCAAACGTTCATGTGATATTTTTTTTGTAAATCTGAAATTTAATATTAAAAGATAAATTTCAAATATGACATGATTTTGAAGTTCTGTTTTCAAATAATGAAAATGTACTCCTCTATGTCACAATTTAAGTATAATAAGTTTTACTAATATCATTATAATTTTATAACAATTTGAAGTTATATTAAGATTTTTAATTATATATTACAATTTTTAAGTATGTAAATTTATATTATTTAATATTAAAGTCATATTTAGAGTATAAATATTAAAAATTGTAATAATATATTATTATTATTAATATTTACTTAATTTTTAGTAATATAATTATATTTAACCATAGTTAAATTAGCTCAAAAATCGTCAACCTAGAAATAATTATAATTCTTCGGATAAAAGTTCGTGTCCATTTCAAACTTTAGCTTTTTACCTTAACCCTCAAAGAATAGGAATCCACAGCTTCTACCATACTTCACTGCTAAGTTAAGCGGACAGTATTATCCACAGACACCCGAGCTCATCATGGAAGTTACCACACTCGTCATGGAAGTTACCAAACATCTAAACTCGCATTTGCACCTTATGTTCAAACTTTAGCTTTTTACCTTAACCCTCAAAGAATAGGAATCCACAGCTTCTACCATACTTCACTGCTAAGTTAAGCGGACAGTATTATCCATAGACACCCGAGCTCGTCATGGAAGTTACCAAACTCGTCATGGAAGTTACCAAACATCTAAACTCTCATTTGCACCTTATGTTGCAAAGGAAACGCCGTAAGGCACAGAGTGGGGAAGAATAAGTAATCAGATCTGTCAAAATTAAGATTAAATTGATCTATTAATTTTTCATTTACATGCAGTGTGGGATAAGAATCTCAAAAATCTCAAGTTATCATTCAAATAAATTTCTATAGTCCATGTTCTATTTTAAATATTTTACTCTTTTGTCATAACTCGAAGAATCTCAAATTATCATTGAGATAAATAAATCTCTATAGTACATACTCATTATATCTATATATATGAATGAAGATCTCTATTACGATTTATATTACTTTCTATAGTCCATGCTCTATTTTAAATATTTTACTTTTTTGTCAGCACTGGAAGAATCTCAAGGTATCATTGAGATAAATAAATCTCTATAGTACATACTCATTATATATATATATATATATGAATGAAGATCTCTGCTATGATTTATATTACTGTGGCAATGCCATTTTTCTCTCGCAAAGTTGCATCCATTGGTTTTTTTTAAGACATTAAAAGAATCTAGCTGCTATGGTTTGTTATGATCGATGGGTTATTTTTCAAATTATATTGTAGATGATGTTAGATACATTAAATCATTTTGAAATAAATATGGACATGCCGTTGGCATTGATTAGCGGCATATGCTACAATAACTTATATTCGTTGAAAAAGAGGTTGATGTATTCATTGAGAATCTCTCACACTAAAACTTATTGAAACATGGCTTGAAACACCATGTGTTAATGATGTTTCATAGAAGTTGCAACAATGAATGTTGAAGGCAACATGGATGTTGTAGAAAATAAAAATGTTAATGAAATTTGCATGCAATAGTGTCCTTGGGAGACAAAATATTTTTATGATTTATTTTGGAACAAATTGATGAAGAGCAAGCTATGGAAGGTGACATGCGGTAGTCGTTTACATACAAGCCAATTTTTGAAGAAATAAAGGACATGCATGGACAACTTGGCACAATCAAACAGTTACACCAGCCAATAAAGACACTGAAATCTGAAGCTTACAACAAAAAGACAAAGCTAAAGCAATGAAAAAAAGAAAAGAAAATCCAACTGATGTAAAAAAAAAAAATTGTAAGCATAGCTTAGACTGGGACCAGAAAATATCTTAGTTAAAAAATTTTTTTTTGTAATTAAAGGGGAATGTTACATAAAATAATTTCAACCACCCATTTAAATAGGAGACAAACGTTTGTTGGAAATCTTCGAAAATTTTATATCGGAACGATCTCAAAACATACAGGTAATGACTCATTTTCTTTGGTCAAGGATAGTGTGCATTTGCATGGAGTGCACAAAACAATTACAAGTGATAAGTATATTTATTTTCAAAGTGATTGGTACATTTTTTCCCATTTTCGAATGGATGGTACAACAAACATGGTAAATAAAGTTCTGAAAACATGTTGCAGATAAATTCTGGAGAGCATATAGACAAAATGAAATTTAACTGGTGCCATCAAATTACAAGAAAACCACCCCTCCTTATCGTCCAGAGTTGTAAACTTAGTGGAATTACCAATATGAATAGGTCGGAAAAGGTGTCAAAGCCTCTAAAGCTCAGGAAGGATAGCGCGAGTACTGTGTATGCGAACACAGTTTAAGCTCAAGAGGGATAGCTCTTAAAGAGCTTTACCACTATATGTATAAACTTTTATGGAAACGAGCAGGGGCTTAGCATAAGGTGTTTAGAGGTTTGGCCCTTGTCCCTATGCACGGGCACTATAAGCAAGCGTCGAGGGCGAAAGAGCCCAATCTATCTTCTTATATGCATGTGTTGTGGGTCTAGAAGTAAGGGCTCAAAGGAGCACAAAGACGCATGTCATATAAACCATATGGCCAGGAGCCATGTCCACAAGCACATGCAAGAGAGGTCCTAGTCGTCAAATGTCGCGAACTGTTAGTGCTGACCACGTGTCCCAGAGATTACTATGGGAGGCTTGGCAAATCCCACAAGGAATGAATTGTTGAGATGACATGTCGGGTGAGGCGGTTGTTCAACAATTGGCACAGTGAGGTGGAGGACCCCCAAAACACTTATAACGTGAAATTTGAACTTACTATGTAGCAGAGGGCCAAGGAGGACCCCCAATTAGTGTGGCAAGTGACTTGGACTCAGAGCCACGTGACATCCATGAAGGTAGACACGTGTTACTTGAATTCGGGGGTTTTTTGGTCCCAAGTGGACTCGATCTAAGTGACACATGGCATACCTAGTGTGGGGCCATGTGGAGGGTGACATCACCCCGGGACCATGTACCCCGCGATTTATGTTGGATTGAGGTGTAACCCCACTGAGATTTAATCCCCAGGGTGATGTGGCATAGCAAAGCCCACCTACATAGGCATAAGGGACCACAACCACATGATTGGTTAGAGCGGAGTTGAGGTGGTGAGTAGCCAGGTGGACTTTCACGAAATCTTGACAGATTGTAAGCCTCAAAGAAGAGAATAGGTCGGGACGACATGGTGTGGTGGAGACAAAACGTGCTGCAGTAGCAAATGATGATGGGACGCATGGAGGAGGTCTACCAAGGATCTATGTAACCCCAGAAGATCTTTCCCAACAATGTCAGTGGGGAATCACAATGGAATCTGTTGGGATTTTAATCTCGGTGTGATGTGGTCGTAGAGAGGGGTTAATTTATGACCCAGTATGAACAGGCCGACGGCTAAGGTAATGCTGCCATGTGGCGATGAGGTGGCTAACTCGGATAGCTTGTGGACACTGCATGGCAAATCAAGACGACATTGCACTCTCTGATAGGCTAATCTTCAAATGGCCATATATTTTGATCCGAGAATCGTATTGAGACAAATCTTATATTTTCATAAAGGTCTCGACAAGACAAACACAACAACATCATCTGTTTTAAGTCTTAAGAAATTCAAAAAAGGTTGGAAAATTTAGACCCCATTTCCATAACAAGACTTTGGAGGTTGGGTCAGCTTAATAACTGCCTCCTTCTACCCTTAGTTGGGGCTAGGGATAGTAGGGGATGTGTTACAGAAAGGCACATGCCAAAGGGTGAGCACAATGTAGAATTGGTGTTGGTTGAACAATAAGGTAACATGCCATTCTAACGCACTAAGACTTGGTAAAGGTCTAGAGCTCATCAAAAGCACCCAAATGCACAAATCAATTATTCCCTTTTTCAAAAGAAAATTATAAATTTTTTCATCTCTATATTGATCAAGTTTCACGTCATCCCCTAGAAAATCAAAAACCACTAAAAGTTATCACTCAATACCTAAGTTACATGACACAATGAGACGAGACATGAAGGACACTAAAATACAAGTGTCTAACACATGACATGGTGACCCCAATAACAAGACATGAAGAAAAAGGTTTATATATATACCTTAAAAGAAAATAACACATTACACAAATAGAAATTATAGACATAAAGATTCAAATTTTTTTAGCATTTAGAAATAGAAAATTTACATGATAAAAATTCGATCATGAAACTAAATACTACTTAGTACTTACTTGTCCTAAGTCAATGATGTTCAAGTGACAAACACAAGAAATTAGAACCATAAACTATAGTTTCTCATTAAGTCATTAAAATCGAAATGTATTACATAAATAATGAGTCACTATTACTACAAGTGGGAATGCCAATGAAAAATACAAAATAGGGTAGATACTAGAACCGTAAATGGAAGAATCTCATAGCTTGTGATTGTCAATAGTCCTTCTCCATTTTAGAATCATCAAAATCAGCATCACTTCCATGACTCTCTCCATCATCCTCTCCTTTCTCTTCCTCATCTATATCCAATCCAATCAATGCATATGTTGGTGTGGAGAATGAACCCTCAATTGGATCACCATAAGCAAAATTGAATGGCTCTAGCACTGGTTCATTAAGATCCAAGTTTGCTAATGCCAACTCAACACTACTATCCAAACCCCATATCATTAGGAAACGCATCCCACATCTTTGTCTTTCCCTTGAACCAATCTTCCCTCTATTTAGAAATAAGACGAAGGTTGATGTGCACATACACCACACACCATTGTCTTGCACTTGGAATCCTTTCAAAGCTACACTATAACCCTCAAATGCACTCCAAAATGCCTACGAACTTCAACCTACTAAATGAAATGAGGAAAAAAGACAGACAGGTCACCTTTTTCAAACCCACGGGCCACTTTTGACAAACATGTGTCCTAAACTTGGGACACATTTAGAGCACATGTCGAACATGAGTTTGGCACATGCCATGAACTCGCCCTCACGAATCCATGTCTGACATGTGGAAATTGTGACACATGACCCCCTAGGTGTGTGTCATCTAACTTAGAGGACTTGTAAGATACCAAACATGAACTGGACATGTGCCAAACTCGTCCTTATAAATCCATGTCCAACATGTGGGATTCATCACACCCGACCCCCTAGGCATGTGTCCTATGAATTAGAAGACTTGTAGGATACCAAACACACATCATTTTGCACACGAGAGAAATTTTCATAATGAATCCTCACACGAACGCTCCAACTTTTAAGACGCAAGATAACTTTATAGTAGACAAAACATGACAAAAGGTTCATTTTCATGTCATGTGTCCAAGGTAAATGCATATTTTTATATGTAACCTCTTGCAAGACTAAAAAGAGATAAACATTGATTTTCACTTGTATCTGAACCAAAATTTAAAGCAGCAATGACTTTGGTTTTATTAAAAGGCATCCAATTTGACCCTGCTAGAGGTATGTATCTATTGTGGTATGTTTATACAAAATAAAGACAACTGGAAAACTTTGATTCTTTATGATTGGTTTCAAACTCAACCAAAAATATCATTCGGCATTTTACTAGACACATGTTTGTTCTCTAAAATAAAACTCAAATCTATTGTGTATCTATAATGATCATGCATTGTAATTTGTTGTACTGTGGCCCGTAGATACTTTCAACACTCCAGGTAATACATCATTGTAGGTGGAATAATATTTTAATCTCTACTACACTATATATCACTATATATATGCGAACAATGAGAGAAATTCAAAATTGGATCTAATTTCTGTATTAGAGACTTACCATCAAGTATGCATTTTGAGGCTACATATCCCAATGTCCCTACTAGATAAATATTTGTGTTACCAGCACATGCTGCACTTGTTACTGCAAGAGCAAAATCTGAAAGCTGCATCCATAGCCAGTGGTTAGAGAGCGGTGACTACAATACCATCTACTTAGGAAATGTTTCACTTCGGACCAAGTGTTTTAAAGAACATAAACCAAGATGGACAAATAAATCTATTTGGAAATTTCTCAAAGTATAATTCATGATAAGCAATAATAAATTAATACAAACAGCTGCACATGTCACGAAATTGATAGAAAAGAAAAACTGAAGTCCTACATGAAAATATTTTGACAAAAAAATAACTGATGCTTAAAACAGTTCATAAAGTAAAAAAAGATTCAGTAGGAAAGCAATGGAATTCCCATCTCATAGAATCTCCCATTGAATGCAATGCACATGCCATACAACTACTAAGGCTTTTGTCAATTACATTCTAGGAAACTTTCTTAATGCTTTACAAGAATCTTCGCAAATTAAATGATAAATATTACATAAGAAACATTCATTTCCAGGCAGATTTAATGGTATTACTATTTTTAACACTACAGTCAATGTAAGTGGGTGATTGGAAAACCTTGCCCTCACCTTGGCGTTGAAGCTTGCATCAAGAAGAATATTTGATGATTTGAAATCTTAGTGAATCACTGCAGGGTTGTAGTGCTCATGCAAGTGTTCTAGACCCTGTAAAAGAAAGAAAACCAGGGTAATCTTGAGCTCCCAGGATGATAGAGGACCAAGTGAAAAAGTGATTTCAATTGGTAAAATCTAGTAATAGGGAATCAAATTATCTGTGTTAGAACTACCTTGCTGAATCAAGGACTATCTTCATCCGTAAAAACCATGTAAGTGCATATCCGTGAGATGGTCCTGACAAGCAATCCAACACAGTTTCTTAACAAATCATAGCTATGAAAGGCTTCTTACTCATGGCCTACTAGTTTATCCATGACGAATGGTAGTATCAAGTTTGTTTGAACAAATAAAAGTCTTCAAAACATAGGCAATATTGAACTTGCCCAGTGGTTGCAGAAAGCTACCATGTAATTGGTCTTCCAAAGAGCCATTCTACATCAGATTGTATACTAAAAACCGTGTATGTTCATGAGTACAGAACCCAAGCAAAGAAACAAGGTTTTGATGTCGGATTTTGCTCATTAGCTCCACTTCATTCTACAACCAATGACAATACCAACAGATGAAATCAGCAAAGCTTCTTCTAAGTTCTAAAATTATAGGGAGAATAAAAAAGCACAATGCAATATGTTAAATGCAGTGCATCACCAAATCCACAAAAGAAAAGACACTCAAAAGGGCAACTTTAGGGCACCCCCCCAGACAATGCTTTCACTAATATCTTCTTAAGTTTGAAGAAGCAGTCAGCTTCTAAAATAATACCTATAACGTTTTTATTACCTACCTGAAATTCATGCTCAGCCTGTCTACTACCCTCATCTAGCTTCTTCATAGCAACAAAGGAATCATCATCAAACATTGCCTTGTATACACACCCAAATCCACCCTCTCCAAGTATGTTATAGTTGCTGAAGTTATTTGTAGCTATTAGGAGCTTAGAATATTCAATTGCAGTTGCACATCCCTTTTTCTTAGAAACACGGGAGTTCAAACGACTCAGGAGAGGCATGAGTGGAATACCCCTATAGGCATCTGCGAAAATTCAAATTACAGGCAACTTAGTGAGCTAAACCTAGATCAAAATAGTCGTCATGTAACTAATTGAACTCTCATGTAAACAAAGGTCATCCGCACCCATGGCTTTTTATAATTTGTTAGAATCCAAAATTTTGATTTTATCTGATGATTCAGATCATGAAATCAAGTCTGATGTTTATTATGTTAACCCCCACGAAAAATAATAGTTTGACAGAGGAGAAGAATTTCTATAGTCATGGAAACCATTCCAATGCACTGGCAGTAATGCATAATAGTTAATATGTATACATACATCCAAAAGATATCCACACAGATTCAATAGGGGAAGTCATCGAATCTCAACCCCGAATCCAATCAAACAATATCACCATAGGAAGCACCACTCTCTTGTGGCTGCCCTGTTGGTGTACACATCAAGAGAGGGTTTGGTTTCACACAGTGAAAGCGATAAAATATGACATAGTGGTGATACCAACCTGAGGCATCTGGATCTAAATTTCGCTTGAATGCATGAGGTTTAGGTGAAGAAGGAGAGTTGTAAGTCTTTCTATACAACCAAGTACAAACTGAAGAATCATGATACATCCAACAAATATTGGTAGTATGATAATTGCCAATAGCAGTCCTTTGTTGATGTGATGAGATTCTTTGTCTATTTGCATTGGAGAACCTGTGTCTGAACACACAACCCATTTCGAAATCGTCAAAAGAACAAAGCGCAATGACTTCTCGGAACTTGTAGAAAGATGCAAACAAGCAATTCAAATTGAGAGATTTCAATTTCTGAAGAAATCTTACACAGGCTGTATTTTTTAGCATAAATATACTCTTCAAAAATTTAATGAAAAGACTGGCATTGAAGAACTTATCGATTGAATTTTCTGGTTTAGTTGATGCATTTCTTTTTGCCAGGGGATCATCAAGTAGGGAAGTCGATGACAGTGTGAAATGCAAAGAATTGGCACAGAGGTAGGCACCAGTAAAGAACGTCCCTTTGCAGTCTCGACTTTGTTAAAAAGAGAGAGACTCAGAATCAAAATATGTAGTAAAACTGAATGCCCCATCTTGAAAATGAGTTCTACTTGAAAGTCAGTCAGGCTGTGGCAGAAATCTCAGGAGATATTCAAAGAGGTAGATATCTGCATTTTCTCAAGGAAGGTTCAAACCCAAAAATGCATAGCACTACTCTCAAATTTGTAAAATTGGTAACAAGAATACACCGGGGTAGATCAAATCCCATTTACATTGTATTTCTTTGAACACTTCAAGCGAGAATGTAAACAGATCTGAACAGAGAGTTGATATTCACTGATCACAACAAGATTTGTAGCACCAAATGCCCAACAGTCCTCCAAAAGTGAAGTTCAGGCCTCCAAATGAGTGTGTGCTTCAAAAAATAATAAAACTAGTTACCATATGAACTTGTCCACTGCAAAACACATGAAACATACGCGCTCACGAAGTTGTAGTGAATCATGTTAGCACTAAGAGACACAAAAAACATGGAAAATAAAAATAAAATAAATTGATAGACAAGTTAGTTGAAGAGCTGTAAATGCAAACTGGTCCTTCAGCGCTTATCTGTGAGCCGACACATATCACGCATTGCTGCGAAAAGAATGGCTTGCTGGCAGTGCGTTCGTCCCGCTTCCTCATTAATCATTCAGTTTTGGATCAATGTTGGATCAACGATCACACTTCATTCAATCGTCTAACACCACAAATCCATTGTCAACAATAGGACACGGCGGCGGATCGGGCCATTCATTTCAAAGGGAAACGCCTTACGGTGTAATAATTCTTCATATCCCATATGCTTTTAGATTCATTTAACTTATAATATTTTTCTTAATTTAAAAAAACATATATTATATATATATATATATATAATATATATCATATGTTATAGCGAGTTTTCTCAAATATACTTTATCGTTAATTTTTTTTTTTAGCAATTTTTTATTCAAACCTATCTCTTTATCATCTTCTAAACATCAAATTTAGTACTTTAAAAAATAAAATTCAAATATAATTTAATTTAGAAATTCTTTTATCAAATAATAAATACTAAAGCTAGTAGAAGTATGAAAAGTTATTATTATAGACTAATTTTGTTTTGCAGATAACAAAATATTTCAAGGTTCTAATATGGAGGCCCTTGGGGTAAGTAGAAAATATTAAAATCCTCAAGAGTAACTTTTGAAGTTAAGGAAAAGCTCATGAGGTTGATTCCGGGAATCTAAATTTTTGGTTTATAGTATATTTTTCAAGAAACTTTTAAGTGTATTTTCATATTATGTTTATATATAATAAAAATATTAATAAGGGAAAGAAAGACTTACAAATGTACAGGTTAAAGGTAAGGCTGAGAATACTAGTAGAAAATAAACTATTTCTTTCCCAAAATAGCGTACCTTTGTGGAAATTTATAAGTATAAAAATAAACAATGAAATAATAAATTTTACATTATAAATATAAATATATTTTTTAACTTACTTGTTGAGCGATTGATTTTTGTGTATGATTTAAATGTTATTAGTATATGTATGAAGTATGCGTATGCTAGCTATATGACCAAATGTTGCACTGATATGCTAGTATTCTAAAGCTTAACATGTTGGAAGGTTATTTAATGGTCCAATTTGATTAACTATAAATTTTGTGAGTATCCATATTCTTCATTAGTGGATTCGCTCACCCTTAAATCCTAATTTATAATTGGTGATTATATTTTAAACATAATTTGTCAAGTGATTAAATTAATAGAATTTTTGTGAATCTGCAAATTTGACTAACATTTGGTCATTGCCTAACATTTAAATGATTGAAGGATTGCCCAAAGTTTTAATTAAGGGATAAAGGGGTAGGTGCATTGATGGACCAATTAAAACATGTTTTATGGTTTGTTTTGCTTTGATGTTATTTTAAAAAATTTATTGAATACATTTATGGGTAATGTTTAATTTTGATTCTGTTATTAATAAAAAATTGTTATGTGGATAGGGATTTACCTTTTGTATAATATTTTCTAATATTTTTAGTACATTTCTGTTGGTAGGTATATTTATTACATTTTAGAATATTTTTAATAGTATGTATAAATAAAAGGATCACATTTATTTTGAAATAGATTTCTCTTTTTTGTTTTTCTTAATTAAATTTATTAATTAAAAAATATGATATAAACATGTATGATATAAACATGTATGATATGAAATGATTTATAGTTTTTCGACTATATTGTATTAATGATTCATTGTTTCGGCCCATAGTATTGTAGCAAAATATATTTAAAAATTAAGAATATGAATGATAAAGAGATAGTGGATCTCCATTATTAAGAATCTTGTTTTATATATATATATATA
>APFE030440077.1:0-25627 GCA_000404065.3 Pinus taeda | reverse complement strand
ACTCAGGGCAATGTCGCGTACAGGGAATAAAACACTGTTTTTTAGATATATGACCAGGTCTGGAAGGAGGGGTTGCCCTAAGCCATGGCTGTAGCATCACAAACCATACTGGTGAGATTTGGAGCTATAACAGAAAGAGATGAAAATTATATTTGTTACCCAAGTATCAACTCCTTGGAAATCTGTGGATTGAGCCATAATTTGAGCACAACATCCTTTCAAGGTGTTTGATTTCATTTCTTACTTATGGAGAGGTTCCAAAAGATTTTTTTATTAAGCTTGTAATCAATGTTATAGAAAAAAATTAGAATGAAATTAAAGGTGAATCAAAATCTTGGAAATTTGTAATGCAATATAGAGATTTATATGAATACCAAATATATCTTAGAATGTTATCATGTGGAATTATTTGCGTGAATGGATTCTTATTGGATTGACATGAATTTGGAAGTTCATATATTTGACTGGTTGACTATAGTGAATACATTAGTCGGTCATGTAAGCCAAAGTCGTACCTAGTTCCATGCCATTATGACATGCCATCATGCCACATAATCACCAATTAATGCAATCACGCCACATAGTCACCAGTTGCATGTGCTTATTCTAGATACTTGTTTTGAGATAGTTGCTTCACATTTCATTCATGGTACCCCAAGGGTGGTTCTTGTCAATCGAATAAGCATTCATTCATGCAAAGGAATTACATGTGATAACATTCTAAGACATATGTGGTCGTCTTCCAAATATCTATATTTCTTTACAACTTTCCAAGATTTTGTTTCATCTTTGAGTTCATTTTGAATTTTTTCTATCGCATTGATTACAAGCTTAATAAAGAAATATTTTGGAACCTCTCCATAAGTAAGAAATATGATTGAACACATTGAAATGGATGTTGTGCTCGACTTATAGCTCATTTCACATATTTCCAAGGAATTGATATTTGGGTAACGAACATTTCATCTCTTTAACTTTTGTCATCAACTCTTAAAAATGGATCATTTTACATGGAAACATTTTGTTAACAAAAAATGTTCCTTTGATTTCATAGCCATCATAGAAAATAAAACATTGAATGAGAAAGGGGAAGGAATATAAAATATAATTTCTTAAATGTTTAGCTTCAAATACATTTTTTGGGAATTGTGAAGCTAATTTTTGTTGAGTCAAAGTCAAAGTCATCTTTCTAAGACACACTTCTTGGGATCCTTAAGGTCAAGAAAGGAATAATATTTTGTGTCTAAATATCTCCTCCACCAAATCAGTTCCTTCTCCCAGACCGATTACCATTCATCTTTCAAAGCTAGCCTCCAAACATAAGATACTCAATTCGACCTTCATTACAAGCTTAAAAATTAGGCTCCAGTCAAATTATTCATGTCAGCTCAAATAAACAGTGACCAATAAGTATAAATAGCCTATTATTTCACCATTTTAAGGAGAGAGGTGAAGCAGTCATTCAAGAAGTAAGAGAAACTATTACAGGACCAAGAAATGGAGAGGAAGTAGAGAATCTTAGAAGACTATTATAGAGAGGAACAAAAAAATGTGAATTGCGGAAACAATTATAGGGAGGCCAAAGTGACGAGTAGTGCACGAGGTAAAGAAAACTCTAATTCTATTTTTATTAATGAATAATAACAAAAAATATCAATTTAAAATTTCTCTGTTTTTATGGTTTACGATCCACCCGTCTTGCGAAAGACTTGAAAACGTCATGAGTACACGTCCAGGCCATAAAAAATAAAGAAAAATAAAAATAAATTATTGTAATAATTATATCATTAGAAACATCATGTACCATATTACGAAAACATGGTTTTGATGGTCAGTTTTTTTTAGATGAAGTATTTGGTGTCTATGATTAATAAATGAATGAATCAATGTTATATGTTAATGAATAATTTATATATGTCTCTTAATGTACATGACATTGTTTCATTTTATGTAAACATATTTTTTATGATAAAATTTATTGAGATGATATATTTTGTGGATTTACGAATGAATGAATGAACAAATGTTTGCTATTTGTTTTTTTATGTATTTTAATGGATTTCTTTCAACTATTTCCTATATAGTAGATATATTGGGTATTGGGGAATTGAGCATGATGTGGGGGGGAGGGGCCATGAGAGCTTCCACCTTCACATGGTTGGCCTTGTTCAGTAGAGAATAAATTAGGATTTGGATAATCTTGTAGTACAATACCCTCAATCCAACAAAGCAACAACAAAGTCAATGTTGACTTCGTTTTTGCTTCTCAAGTGGAGGGAGGTTTTCTCCAAGCTTAAACTAATCCAACAATTTATTCTCGAAATCAAGAGGAGATCATTCAAGTATTCGTGCATGCAAGTATTTTTAATTATTATTTATTTAAGAAAATAATTTTAATATTTGGTCAAATTTAACCTAAGTTTTCCTCATTGGCCTAATGAATATGTGTAGGAAAACTAGTTTTAGTTGAGATGTTGAGGTGGAATAACTATCTAAAGAAAAGAGATCAAAATGGTAAGGGTTTAGGTGAGTGTTTGATATTTTTCTTGTATATCTTGGCCGAGTGGGAGTTACATAAATTTTTATAAGAAATAACAAACTTTTCCATGAAAAGAAATCATATAGTATTTGTCTTTCTTTGACAATTGTGTTTTTATTTGACTAAAAGACCATAAACTTTGATTTTTCATGTAGGGTAGTAGGAGAAACTCTTACTATATTAATTGGGCATAAGGAAATGGTATGATTTTTCTTTTCTTTTATTAATTATTTATCGCATCTAACTTCTCTTCCTTCCTTTGTTTTGTAGGCACTTTCATTCGCATATCTGGATTTGAAAGAATAACTACGGTTGGAGTCATATATGAGGGAAAAAACTCATCAAAGTACTACTCAACTTTAGCCCACCAAGCGTTTGGCTACCAGATGTGTGATTTAGTTTTGCATTGCATTTGATTTCAAGCAATTTTGTATTTCTACATTGCAAATCTTCCAAGACAGTAAATGTTGAGAAAAACTAGGGAAAACAAAATTAGGGTTTCTTTCGTAATGTTTTCTCTTGTTATATTGAAAATTATTGTGATATAATGTTAGTTCATCATCATCATTATTATTTTGTGTTCATCATCAAGAAAATGCAAATAAACAAGATCACAATGCAAACAAGAAAACTAGAAATAAGCTCTAGGACTCAGAGGTATCTAGACTAAAATAGATGTATTTAATTTTTTGGCCTAGATCCAAATGTAATATATGATTAAAAATGTACTTGGTATCCAGTAATCCTGAAGAACATAAATAATTATTTTTAAAATATGACCGAATGTGAATTGAATAAAAAGGGGAAAATAATCATAATCAAGAAGGTTTTCATGTAAATCATTCCTTAAGAGATCCAGATCCAGATATAACGTAAAAGCTAGGACAATACAAGATATCTAATATGTGGACATACGGGATATTTACATTATGTGTAACATGCCTTTATTCTAGATTTAAATGATTTTTGCATGAAACCCCACAAAGAAATGATATTATTATTAAATATTGTATTCACTTTATTCATTAAATCGTGTTGTAAAATGTATCCAAGGTATCTAGTATCTTGATATTAGTTATGACAAGTTCCTATAAACTTGTCCAGATCCACATGGTAGCCCTTTGGCCCTATGTCAGCACCATACAATGCCATGTTAGTTGACATGTGGAAACTTACCTGCCCACATGCCACCTCCTCCTAAGGCCACATCTTCAGATAGAAATTTTATCCTATTTGATCCATTCATATCACATAATTTCTATAAAATCCTTTTTATAACATTTATAGATATTCGATCTTCCAAATTTCCACTTCTTCAGATATAGGATTTCCAAAAATTTTGAATCCATCTAGATGCATGGTTTTATTTTTCTTCCAACTCACTCTTCACATCTCTTCTATATTTTGTTACAATCAATGAGTCAATCTATGAAATTTTTAGTTCCCTGTCAAAATGCCACATCAATACACCATGACATGCCATGACACTAAATCTTATCCAAAATGGCATATCACTAGTGACATTTCAATAGCCATTTATGTTTCCATGTCACACTTTAGTTGGGTTCATACTATGTGGATTTTCCACATCATTAGTGACACAACAGTAGGCACATCCATTTACATGTCATGTAACACATTGCACTTTGGGTTTGATGGTCCTAGTGGCTTCATGTGATAACCATGTGTTCTACACTACTAGCATCTTAATGTTAGTTTTTTCAAAACATATTCTATGAAGAATCCCACAACCTAAAACTCCATCTAAATACAAAACAATGTAAATACCAAGGCCCTAGCTCTCACTTGAGCATACCTACAATACCTACAAACAAAACTTGGGTCGTGTGCAATTCATTTTCCATTCAGCTACATGCACCACTAAAAATTACCACTATGTAGCATAGACCTACCAAAAATACACATGTTTTAAACTTGCTATTGGTCCACTTCTCCAACCAATATGAAACTCAGGTTAAAGAGTGGCCTTAATTACATACCCAAAATCTCCAGAACTATCCCCGCAACAAAGTTCGATTTGCTACAAGATAATATGCATCCTTCTTCACTATGAATCAATTGTGCAAGTTGATGTGATCCACCAAGTTCTTATGCCTTCTCCTCTCCACACGCTTGGCTATATATATGGGGTTTATGGAGAGAAAAGGGTCATGTCCATTCGAGTCATATGGGGTTGAAACATGACACTCATGCAAGTTGACTCACCAAAATTCTTTGGCCGACACATGTCTCCTCCATGCAATATACATATCCATTCGCTCAAGTGTTCATTGGGGTGTGCCTTTAACTAACTGCACCCACTTGTTGCACATGCTAAGTCATGTTCTGGGGTGCTCAACCAAACTCATTGACCAATTCATCATGTGAGGAATGATTATAAATATTTTTTCTCATACTCAACTCATCTAAGTGCTCTCTGCAAAGTAAACGTCTTGCACCAATTTCTCTATGCCTTCTCTGCACACTTTGACCATTCTCTTTTCCACAATGCTAGAAGACTAAAGTTTTTGAATTCTTATTCCTTCACACTCAGGGCCCTTTTTGTCCATTGCCTTCTTTCTCTCTATCTACATTTCATAAGGAGAGGGAGCAGTATGATTCCATCCTCCACTTAGACTACCCACTTCCACTTCAATGCTTGTTAGCGTAGGCCAATACTTCATTAGGCAGATATTTATGACAATTAAGGGTGGTTTGTATGGGACTTCTTATGAAACGCCATAGGGAAACCAAGAAATATGTAGTAGGAATTCAATGTCCATGAAACAACCCACCACATGATTTCCCTCTTAGAACTTTGGATTCATATGTCCATCCATTCAAGGCAGTTATCAATTTATTTTCACAAATAAATAATTTAGATAACTAGGATTATATAAATGGGTTTTTATGTAAAACAAGTTGTTACACATTCTCCTATTCTAGAGTATCTTTCCATCACATGAGATAGTCTCTCTTCCTATTTTGTTGATAACCATAACTCTATAAGCCACAATATCCTCTAGTTTCAACTTTGAGTGATCAATAATGAAGGATGTTATATGTGATGGTATTCTTATAGTCTTCAAAATAGTACTATATATATATATATATATATATATATATATACATATATATATATATATATACATAATACATACATACATACATACATATATATATATATAACACATATCTCCATTGTCGGTGAACAACATGTGTATTATATTTTTTTTTAATGGCTTGTTGATCATATTCTCCTCGCATTCACATCAAGTACAGTTGAGGCACCAAATTTCATCATCCACTTTGGTCAATATGGTCCAATATTACTCAATAGTAGTTCTTGGATAGTTATTAATGTGCATTTGGAAATTGTAGAAACATCATTTTAGAGATGGTACATTAGGATTTTAGATTAACCACCCCCATTCTTGTTTCTGTTGCACATTCTACACATTGTATTACTTAACTAGGCCTTGCGGGTAGTTCAAATTCTAGTATCATGATTTGGTTTGAGTGATTTGGTTTATGCTAAAGATCAATTTTCCATTGAATTTGAGACTAACCAGGCTATCATCATCCATATTGTTCAACGGTCCAATTTTAGTCAAACCTAAGTAATATTAGTTTTTGGATAGTTATTAATGTGTATTTGGAAATTGTAAAAGGCATTGTTCTAGAAAGAGCACATTAGGATTACGAGTTGGCAATACTTAGTCTTATTCCCGTTGCACACATTTTACATGTTATATTTCCTCACTATGCCTTGGGGGTCATTCATCTTCCACTTTCTAGTTTGACAATTTAAATTGTGAGAGTTGGTCATGTTCATTTTGCTTTTCTAGTCATTGAATCAATATATTTGTCTTTGTAAATTATGTTAATTTTTCGTAATTGATTTTAATTTTAGGATTTAGCTTGATATAATCTTTGTGGAAGTTCATTTTTTTTGGATATCATTGCAAGATAAAGGACTTCATTGGGATGGGATATTCAGAAAAACTAAAAATATTGAGCATGAATAAAAAAAAAATCCAATGAAACCAAGTGAAGTGTGAACCCTAATATGTGATAAAAAATAAAGCAGGAGTACATAAACGAGTACCTCCATTTAGGAAAGTCACCAAGGCACTACCTATTTTTGCAAGCTTTCTAAATTTATTTCACTATGATAAAAGAGTAACGCTTATTTGTGGCTATTGTCTATTAACAAATATACTTGACCACCAAAGGAGCCACTTGTTTGGAATCCATATGGGGTCAGTGTGACCAACTCGTGGTCTTTGTGGAGAACACTGGTATACATAAGTGATATTCCACATTTGAAGTCCAACCATTTCTTGAATCTTAATATTTTGTTAGGACAAATAGTAACAAAATTGTGATGTTTTAAGGATTTTAATCTATGGTTGTAATGTTTCATAGAACACTTTTGGTACACGAACAACATATTTGATGAAGCCAACCTGGATTATGCTTATGTTTTTGCTTGAATGTTGTCTTATCACCAATACTTGGTTATTTGTAATGTGATCTAGCAATGTTTGTAATGTATGTCTCTATATAGTCCATTTATGATGAAGATGAGATGCTTTATTTTGATTATTATACAAAAAGACACTAGTTTCCTACATATTTATAAAGGCAACAATGACATTGATATGGTGACATAATAAAGGAGATGACTCGTTGTTTGATTCATATCTGAACAAACTTGTACATGCCGAATCGAATGTAGGGAGAGGAACCACCAATAAAAATCACAGTCTATATGAAAACCATATGCAATGACATGCCAAAAATGTATAAGGGAGTAGAGCCACTACAAGGACTCATAGTATATGTGAAAACCATATGCAATGGCATTCCAAAAACATATACGGGAGCAGAGCCACCAAGAAAACTCATAGTCTATGCAGAAACCATATGCAATGACATGCCAAAAATGTATAAGGGATCAAAGCCACTAAGAAACCATCGGGTTTTTTGCAAGAACCGAATGTATAAGGGAATAGAGCCACTAAGAAAACTCAAAATCTAGGTGTATCACCATTGAATATTCAATGGCATAGGCAAGACGTCAAATATCCAACCATTTTCAGTCGAGGTACTCATCAAATACTCGGCGACCGAACCAATATATGGAAACATTGGTACCTTAACACTCCTGTTGGACAAAACTCCCTTCTGTCGCCTATCTGACGCTTAACCGTCAAGTTGAAATTATCGAAGTCACAACACTTATGTGGCACAATTTACTTATTCCATTGATTACCCGACACCTCAATGTCAATTTTTCTGTTTGTCAAAATGAAATATGTGTCAAACATCCATCGCATATCCAACACGTCATCGTTAGTCTGAAATCTTCGAAGTGAAACACTCATGTCACACAATTTACTTGTTATGTCGATTATTGATGACACAATTTTAGTTTGTTCCATCGGAAAAATGGCCTATGTGTCAAACATCTGACTATGGACTGGTATGAGACCTGCCGGATATTCGATGTTTGGTCCATCAAATATCTGAGAATTTGTAGCATTATAAAACTGACCTATAAACATAATACGTTTAATGACCATTCCAGAATTTTTATGTGTCAAATAATCGACAATTGTACCATCATATATCAAATGGTGACTAAACTATTGAGTATTCGAAATAATTCCAACGACGATTTGATAAACACTAATGTGTCAAATAGTTGACGCCAATAAGTTTCATATCTGACTAATATCCATTTGATTTTGGTCCCATTTGTATTATTCAAAGTATATATATGTATGTTATATAATCATAAGAATCATTACAAATTAGCATTCATAATATAACAATGCGATTTGGAAATAGGACATGAGTCTCTTTATTAATTGAAAGCAACAACACTAGGTGAAACTACAACCTGATCCTAACCAAAGGTATTGACGAAACCTTCCTTCAGATCCATCCAACCCGATCTATCAAAATTCTTCATCTCCAATATATGCAAGAATATTTCAGATAAGAAGGTTGAGCATCTTTGCAAGGAAATGATAGTTTCCTAGAGACTAGGAGTGTAGAAGGCACAGAAAAAATGCAAACCTGATCTGGGGAAATTTTGGTATAGTATGGATACCAATCATTAGATATGAATTACGCCTACCCAAGGGGGTGTATATATACCACCTAAAACCAATTAATTTTTTTAGGCCATGAGCTCCTGTAGGTGGTATTTCAGTGAAACCCATAAACCCTTCCTGAAGGATAACTTTTATATATTTTTTCAAATTTTAAAAATGTGTATGTGGGTATAGTTCATGAGAACCACATATGTACATGATTTTATAGTGTGCGTAGTTACATACGGATTTTGGAAAACACCTTTTTGAAATAAGGACAAGTTTGCGAGGGGAAAGGGACCTATCCAAGCCATATAAGAGCATATGGTCTACAAGATTGATGAAAGATGATATAACACTAGTGGAGTTTTCTTATAGTTATGGGTACAAAGAATATTTGAAGATGAACTTATTTGAAGCATTTTATGGTAGGAAATGCAACACACAAGTGAGTTCAGACAATCCCATCGTTGTTGTTGTCTTTGTCTTCTCCTTTTATTACGCCGTAAGGCATTCCCATTTGAAATTAACTCCCCCGAATTGCCACCGTGTACTTTTTTGAGCCATTCGATCGGATGTTAGACGATTGGAACATTCCAGGCCGTTGGATATAGTTTAAGTTACTTTCTTATATTCTTTCCGCACAGTTTTTTTAGCTGCTTCAAATCTCGCCGAGCAGGCCGCGTCTCTAGGCATCCCGCTGCTTCAAATCTCTCCGAGAAGGCCGCGTCTCTAGGCATCCCACTCTAGGATGGGGATACCACAACCTGTTTGTAATGCTGATCAATTTATGGTTGATGATGCTGTAGGTGCAAGGAAGAGAAAATGATCTCCATAATACCGCACAAAACCAATTTCACAGAGCGCAATATAAAATGAATCTCGAGAAATATACACACAAAACAAATGAGGCTCTAGCCGCGGATCAAGAGATAGCTACAGAATCTGGTCACACCAAGTACACTCCTGTACATTTGGCCATAGCTCTTACCGAGGACGAAGGGGGTATTCTCCATCAAGCGATTTCATCTGCTGCTATAGCTGGAGAGGAAACTGTGGAAACTCCCATCCCAGGCCCTGAAGAAACTCCCATCCCAGGCTCTGAAGAAAAATCCAAATGGTTTCGATCCCCATGTCGATTTGAAAAGAATGCTCTGCTTTTAGGGCCGCGATCCCTCATAGGTCAGAATCCATGACAATCTCTAAAAAATTGCTCTGTTTTTAGGGCCGAATAATGGTGGATTGGCAAGCTTCGGTGCCCATGCATCTTCTTTGTATACCGTATTTTAAAGCTTTGCCCTTAAGGTGCGGATTTTTGTTTATTTCGAGGTTTGTGAGTTATCTCTTTGAAAGAAGAGGAGTTGAATTTAATCTTTTTGTAATAGTAATGTGCCGGATTTTAAAGCTTTGCTGTTAGGTGCGGATTTTTTTTTATTGCGAGGCAGTTTGCTTTTCCATGAGAGGATGAATATATTCATAGATTTTGTGAATACCATTTTGAAAGAAGAGAAGTTGAATTTAATCCTTCTGTAATAGTAATGTGCCGGATTTTAAAGCTTTGCTGTTAAGGTGCCGATTTTTGTTTATTTCGAGGCAGTTTGCTTTGCCTTAAAAGATGAATATATTTATAGATTTTGTGAGTATCTCTTTGAAAGAAGAAGAGTTGAATTTAATTCTTCTGTAACAGTAATGGAAGAATCACTACGAAATCAATATTATGAAGGCGCCTGCGTATATTTCTGGCTTCAAGCTGTTTCGTATCGATGCGCATTTCACTATTGCTTGTGGTACTAAATGAATTAATATGCAGATGGCTGGATTGGTGACTTTAATTAAAGAATTGCAAAAGTAATGTCGATCGGGATCTTCTGGGCCGAAGAAACGTGCGGAGGTTTTCTGGATTCTGCACTGGTTCGAGTTTCAGCGTTTAATGCGTGTGGAGAAGAATGTGTGATTCTTTTTGTGGTGGGGATTCTTTTACATGTTCTTACATAGAGTCCTTCGACAGGCCCTGAAGAAACTCCCATCCCAAGATCCTGCCCCCTACAGTATTCCTCCTAACATTGAAATAAGATACTGCATCAACCGTGCTCGGTATTTACAAAAGAGCAAGGGGGACACTCATTTGGCAGTAGATCATCTTATTCTTGGAGTGCTAAAAAACTCTGAGGTTTCAGATTGCTTTACAGAGGCAGGTGTGAGGATAGAGAGAATGAAATCTGAAGTGGAGAAGCTTAGAGGAGAGGGAAAAAAGGTAGACTCTGCATCTGGTGATACTAATTTTCAGGCCTCGAAAACATATGGCCGCGATTTGGTTGAAGATGCTGGAAGCTTGATCCTGTCATTGGTAGAGATGAAGAAATTCAGAGAGTAGTTATAATTTTGTCTCGGCAAGAACAATCCTGTGCTCATTGGAGAGCCTGGTGTTGGAAAGACTACTGTGGTGGAAGGGCTGGCACAAAGAATTGTTCGAGGGGATGTACCAAGGTAAGCTCTTTTGCAAGCACACAAATATATATTGTTTGCAAATTTTGGTTTGTAGGATTCCTTCCTCAAATTTGGGGATTTTTGTGGGTCCGCACTGGTACAGTGTGTTGGGCGGGATTATCTTCAGAATGCAATCTTGGTAGAGCTGCTAATTCATTTTGTTTTTCAAATGGTTTTAAACTGCAATTTGCTAGAAGTGAGATTGATAGCCTTGGATATGGGAGCTATAGTGGCTGGTGCCAAATACAGAGCGAATTCGAAGAGCGACTTAAATCTGTATTGAAAGAGGTAGGAGAAGCTCAAGGAAAACGTATTCTCCAGTGAGTCTAATATCCAAGTCTAAGAAAAAAACGTATTCTGTTTTTTTCTTAATGCCAAACATAGTCAACAGCGCAGTCCACAGCGTGTTTCCCATGGTTGAACGGGTAATGAGATTTTATTCAAATTTCCGAAAACTGACTGCCACAATGACCGTTCTTCTTTCGTTTATGGTCGTTTCCTGATGTGATGTGACGTGAAGCAGAGCAACTATGAATCAACAATTGCAATGCATTCTTAAAGATGACAGCACTTGGTTTTAAATTAACCATTACGACGTGATGCTTCAAAAAAACCACACCCATTCGAATATCACCCACATTATTGTTATTAATATTTAATATTTTCTTATGGGTTATAAAAAAATATTTATTTAAGTAAAAATGGAAATATCAATAAACAATGGAGGAAGAAACAAAAGGTAAAAACTGGTTTTGGGTTTGGAGTATGCTTTGGCTAATTGTTCATTTTTTCTAACTTAAGAAACAAGTATTTGGTAGTAGTGAAAGCCTGCGCCTTATGGACGAGTAGTGAAAGCGTGCGCCTTATGGATCACCATCTGGTTATTCGAGGTGGCATGGTTTGTGGGCCTTATGGATCACCATCGGGTTATTCGAGGTGGCATGGTTTTCCTTGAATAACAGTGATGAATCGTGCATTCGCGGATAACAACTAGAGATGGTTGTCCTCATGGCTAGTTTGACAATTGAGTTATGATAGATTTTCCAAAAAATAAGAGAGAAAAAATTTTTGTTTTTGTTTTTGTAATTAGGTGGAGTTAGGCTAAGCTAACTTGCTTATTGTTTGGAAGAAGATCAATCTAGCCACAATGGGAGGCTTATCACCAAGATCGTGCCATACTTTGGTAAAGCCTAAACACCATCTTCCATTCCTCAACCCCTCCCTAAAGAAAAATAAATTATCTTACACAAACTAAAAAAAATAAAAATCATTTCCCTAAAACTAAAAGAGGTTAAAGTTATTTTACTATCTAACCTTTTGCAAAAACTAAAATAAGCAAAAATTATTTCGTTATTAAATGTAAATAAATACTAATGATAAGAAAAATTATTTCGTTATTAAATGTAAGTAAATACTAATGATGACCCGTTTAATTGCAAAAAGTAAAATTGACATTAACCATAGTAAAGAAGAATGTAACATTTTATATTCTAGTCTCATGATAAGTAAACTAATTTATATATCTCAAATATTTTTTAATATTTATTATTTTTCTTAACATTATTTTAAAATATATCTATCTATATATTTATTATTCAAAATCACACTAGGTTTAGGGATATGTTTTAATTGGTTCCATCACATTGATGAGTTGAATGATTTTTCCAATTGGTTCTCTCTTTTAATGAATTGAAGTCTAAGCGGTTCTCTCTTTTAATGAGTTGAAGTCTAAGTCCTTACGGACTCCCCTCGGGCACAAAGGATGGGACACTTCCAAAAATTGCATTAGTTAGGATCGAACTATGCTTCAAAAACCGAAATTCATGGAATTTGTTTTTCTGCTAAATCTTTTCTTGAACCATTTAATTTTGTGTTTACTTTCTCATTTTTTAAAAGATTTAATTAATTTAGTTTTATCAATTGGGTTATCAAAACCTTATCTATTTGGTTATCAAAACCTTAAAATCCCAATATATCCATGGGTACCTTAAAGATAAGGTAATTTCGGGCAAAAAAACCATGTGATTATTGCTAAAATAGTTAATTAACTTCTCTATGGAGATTTATCTAAAATTACTGAACTCCAATTAAATTATAGTCAAATTTATTTTGTGATTAGGTTCTTGTTTTTTAAAGATTTAATTAATTTAGTTTTATCAATTTGGTGATCAAAATCTTAAAATCCCAACTATACCCACGGGTACTTTAAAGATAAAGTAAACTCGGGCAAAAAAACCATGTGATTATTGTTAAAATAGTTAATTAACTTTTGCATGGAAATTTATTTAAAATTACTCAAGTCTAATTACGCCGTAAGGCGTTCCCCTCTGAAATCAACTCCCCCCAATTGTCACGTGTACTTGTTTGAGCCATTGGATCAAATGTTAGACGATTAAAACGTTCCAAACCGTTGGATGTAGTTTAGGTTAATTTTTTATATCTATCCCCACAGTTTTTTTTGTTGCTTCAAATCTCGCTGAGCAGGGCGCGTCCGTCTCTGGGCATCTCACTCCAGGCGGTTGGAGGTTGATGAGCTTTTATCCCAGCGAGGGTTTTGCAGACAGAGTTTTTAATGGATCTAGGCTTTAGATTTCATCCCAGGGAAGAGGAACTGGTTGGCTCAACCTTTGGACTAATGCCTGGAAGGCACTCCATGCTCTTGGAGTCGCAAATGACCTTCGTGCAACCCATTTTCGATTAGAAGGGTAAGATCCTCTGACACTGCGCTGTATTCAATACAATTGAATCGAATCAACCCTAATTCATGCATGGCCATCGCCAAGGAGGTTTCAGTTCACAGATGATCTGCCTAGAGGATGAAATGAACAAACAAATTCCATACATAGTCCCTGGAAAACGGTGAGAATTGCCCGCTTCTAATAATCTTAATCGTTACAAATTATGATTGATAACAGAAAGTGGTTGCAAAGTTGTTAATTTATTGGTAAATGTCTTCTGCCTCCATGGCTCTACCCAGGCTACTATTCACAACGATTATAGCACCAAATGTTGCACAACTCGGCACAAACCCTGCCTCCTGCATTTTAATCATATAACATTTTGCATCATCCGGTAATTTTGCAGCAGCAAACATCTGAATGAGAGAATTATAAGTGCATTCATCAGGTGAAACTCCTTCATTATCCATGCTCTCAAACAATTTCCGTGCCTTGCCATAAAGTTTTGCAATTCCATAAGCCTTAATCATAACATTGTATTCCAATACACTCTGCTTTGCTCCTCTTTATGTTTCACAATTGTAGCCGAATACCTTCTCAGCATCCAACCAATACCCCATACCTGTTATTTGTGGCCAGCAGCTCGTCCTTCTATTTGGTTATTTGGGTCCAACAATCCTCAAGTTCATCCCATTTTTTAGCCCTACCAAGAATTCTGAGAATGACATTGTAATGAATGACATTTGGTTTGTAGTCTTCCTGCATGTGAAACCACTTGAAAGGGCAAGGGATTTTTCCCAAGTGGGTTGCTCTATGGGGATTATTGTCTGCTCTTGGGGGCTTATCTTGTGCTTCCAGGGCTTTAAGGCTTCCTCTATGTTATCCCAGTCACTGTTTTGTAGAGCCTGCAAAATCGACGAGATGGAGCTTCCTCTGTATTTCCTTCTTGTTGTTGTTATTCTGTTTCCACTCTTATTGTTATTAGCAGCGGCGACATAATCATCATGAGGTGCCTTAAAATCCTCCTGTAAACTAACCCTGGAGACTTGAATTGAGCAAATAGGTCGGGGTCCAAGGAGGTTAAATCCAGAGGGCATCAAGGGAGCAGGAATAGACGAGAATTTGGATTTTGTCCCAACAGACAAGAACCTGGTGTCTCTCTTGCCTGAGAGGTCCACCACGTCAAATGAAGGCAATGAATTCATAATGGATTGATTAACAAAACCCATGATCGATCTATCCTTGTATGACTGAAACCTTTTGGGTAAGGAAGACTGCACTCACAATCTTTCTATCCATGTATGACGGAACCCTTTAGAGTGAGGGCGAATGCAGTAACACTATTCAGTTGCGCATTCCCATTCCTATGAAAACAGCTTCAGGAAACCAAATTTTAGAAATCAGCCGCTCTGTAAAAGGATTAAGCCATTCTCTAGTAAAAGGATTTGTTATGGTATTGTAACTTTGTTCTTTGACCTTAGAAAGTATGAAGAAACCTTCCCTTTTTTTATTGTTTTCAATCTTCTTCCAAATATATTTGATGGTGACGTGTTCAGTAAAATATTATTTTTCTTATTCTTTAATTTAACTACCAACAGGTTTTGATAGGATGTGATGGGGTGAACTCAATTGTTTCTAAGTGGTTGGGCTATCAGCCCGCCAAATTCCTGGGAAGGTCTACAAGTCGTGGATTGTCTACCTACCCTGAAGGGCATGACTTCATTCCAAAATTATATATCAACCTACAACACGGTATGAGAGCTGGGTACATTCCAATCAATGACGCAGATGTTTTCTGGTTTTAAAATAGAAAATCACATCTCCAAGGTATTCTGATATGCTATTCCATCTAGCCCTCCAGTAACATCCAAATTTGAATCAAAATTTTCATTCACTAACAATATGTTGCTCAACAGACTCAGAAATTGCACAAGAACCCAAGCTTATCATGCAAGAAGCATTGGATTTGCTTAGAGATTTTCCAAAGGAGTATCATGATATTGTGAAGAGAACACTGCCAGACACACCTATTTTGACTCCTCTCAGAGGCCGGTGTCCATGGGCAGTGTTATTTGGGACATTGTCAAAAGGAACAGTCACCATCGCTGGAGATGCAATGCATGGAATGACTCCTTATATTGGACAAGGTGGATGTTCAACACTGGAGGATGCAGTTGTTCTTGTCAGATGCTTAGCAGAAGGGCTGAATGGAAAATTGATTACTTCCGCAAACGAAGAAAGAAAGAGGATTGAGCAAGCATTGAAGAAATATGTAGAGGAGAGAAGATAGAGAGTGTTTATGTTGATGACTAAATCTTACATAACAGGATTATCGCAACCAGGATCAGGAAAATTTGCTAAATTTCTTAGAGAGAAAATCATGACAAAGGTGCTTGGTGATGCTCTGAGCCATGCGAAATATGATTGTGGGGGGCTTTTTGATACCATGAAATAAGTTTGAAACTTGAGAGTTATGGTTACAGTTCTAACGTACATTGTGTATGCATTTGCAATGGTATATTTCTGCAGCACAAGTATTCAACAAGAATTTATTGGTGTTCACCAAATAATGTATATCTTGAGTAAAACAAGATTGAAGTGGATAACAGCACATATATTCTTCTATTTTGTCAAAATTGGTGAACTTTCAATCAAATTCTCTGTGAGAAAAATGCAAGCTTCAGTTCTAATTGCCTTCTGAAGAAAAATCTGTACTTATTGCCTAATACATTGACACAGAGATGTACTGAAGGATTTCTAAGGGTAAGTTGCCAATTCATCTCAGATTTATATTTTTTCATATCCAGGCCTGTAATGAAGTTTCCTGTCCATTTGTTTCTTTTGAAGAATGTGTGACACAACCAATTGTCATTAGGATGGAAAATTGGATATTAAACTGGGTATTGATGGCACAGTTGAGAATACTTTGGGAATGATACTAATTCTGAACCTGTCTCTCTTATATGGGACTATTAATCCACTGTTTGCATAGAAGGAAATGGAGATATAACACAGAGTGATCATGCAGGACTGCATCGATTAATGGGTCTTCTTCACATATCCACCATGCTTTGTAGTGAGATGGAATTGGTTCTATTGCTGTAATTGACTTTGTGTTTCTCTCACAAAAACAATGTTGTAATTAGCTGTAAAGTTCCCAAGTCTGAAATTCTCTGTGCTCAACAGCCCTGTTATATTTTTGTTGCTCAGCCCTGTTATATTTTTGTTGCTTGATGATTAGATTTATTGGTCATTTAATTGTAATGATATCAATGATATATTTCATTTGAAATTATTAGCAGTTTAAGTGCAGCAATGTAGTGGATGTTGGGTGAGGTGAGGTATGTGGAGGGTCTCTTGGCTCATTGTAACACTAATGATTTCCTTTCCTGATGAGTTGAAACTGTTGATAACTCGAAGATGTGGCATATTCTCATTTATGTGGATCTCCTTAGGATACCCCATTGCCTTCAAGATAACTGCAACTTAAACTGGTTTAAGTGGACAGCGACACTCGTTTTGTTTCTGCAATGTTAGTGGCCATAAGTGGGAACAATTTTTATAATGGCAGGCCACTCTTTTTGTCTGTAAGAAACCATCATTGTATTTTCAGCAAGGGAGCCACATTTTGATGTACTTTGAGCTTTCAAACCTCCTGTAGAATAAAAACAATCTTCTACACAAATACCCTCCTGATAAAGTGAAAATAGTCCAAATAATATGGACTCATTGGCATTTAGGACACTAAAATAGAGTGGCAAATAGCAAGTGGAATTTATAAATATACATTGATTTAAAGGTCGGTTGTTTTTCCAGAAAGATTATATTATGAAATTTTTAACTTTCAAGGCCAATTTTGAGCTTTGAAACCTCTTGTAGAACAGAAACAATCTTCTACACAAATACCCTCCTGTAGAATAAAAACAATTTTCTACAGAAATACCCTCCTGATAAAGTGAAAATAGTCCAAAGAATATAGACTCATTGGCATTTAGGAAACTAAAATAGAGTGGCAAATAGGAAGTGGAAGTTATAAATATATATTGATTTAAAGGTCCAGTAGATATAGTTGTTTTGTGAAATTTTTAACTTTCAAGGCCAGTGATTAATTACCCTCATTTGATACCTACCTCCAAACAATATACCAATAAATAATTGTACACATTGGCCAAAGTTACAAAACCTCTTCTCATGAGAATTAAAGCATGTAGCTTACGTGAAAACTTTTCATGCATTTAGGCACATGGTTTGCATGAAGTTGTTGCAGAGTGTGGATTCTCACTAATTGTTAGGGAAAACAGAACTATGGAATATAATCATTGAAAATTTCAATAAGGTGAGAGTTGTGTATTGTCCTTCAAATGTATTTCTGTATGTTAGCCAAATAACCAACATATTTTTGCAATTCAATTAGACTTGGCAAAACTAGCGTGGAGTTGTCTTTGATTAATCTACCGTCCTCTTTAACTGGACCTAATTTGAGATGAGGCAATTTTTGGAAATTGTTGTTGTTGTCATTTGTCAGTTAGTCTTGTAAGTTATCTGTAATGAAAAATGTTTGTTATTAAATTTATCTGCAAATGCAATTAGAGGAAAAGTTTTAACTCACTAAATGTTGTGGCAATTTTTAGTTAAATTGCATCAAGGTACAAGTGTGTAAGGTCTTGATTGATAGGATGTGCTTTAATAATTTTTCCATTTCATTTTTTATTTTTGATATTTTCTTTTCTTCCTTTATTTGTTTTAGCAATGCCAATGTTTGTGAATGTTCTTCATGTTATCTTCTAGATCGCTTCATTTTTGTACTCTTTGATATATATGAGCTGGTCATTGAATCTCTCCCTATGTTTATGTTAACATTTTGAATTGTTTCATTCATTGCAACATCCCTTTACAATGTACTTCCATACTGCTATAATTATTGTTAATTGATATTACTGTTATTTTGACAAGGTTCGAAGAGTCACAATGGGAGCTCACCTTATCAATATGAGCAAGATAAAAATCATTCTTCTCAGCATCCACCATTGCAATGATGATGCAGCAAGCAGTTGCCATGCAGCAATTACAGTTTAAGCAGGCATTGCTTATGCAACAGTCAATGGCTACACAACAGGAAGCCAGCAGGGCTACACCAATGAAGTCTGCAACTGAAATGGCATCAGCTAGGGCTACAAAAATAAGTAAAACCCTTAAAGTAGATGGAGATGATATTGATGAAAAGGCTGCGAGTCGAAAATCAATGCATGCATTCACTTAGTCTTTTTTCTTTTAATTATATTGAATCTACTTCCTTCTTATGTAGATGACATTATTTATATTGGAGTTGTGTCTTTTATGTGAATAAAGTTTCTATGTTGGAGCTCCTTTCTACTCACACGAATAAAATTATTGTGTTGGAGGCTTATGTGAAAATATCTAATTCCAATTGACTTGTCCAGATCTCCTAGGTCACGTGCAAAATAACGCTCTAAGTCAAGGTCCCTAGTTAGATATCAGCATGGTCGACCCTCTTGAGCACCTCCGATTTGATATCAACGAGACCGCCACTCCAGATCACCAGCGAGAGCTTACCGTGGCCACAGAAATCATGGCAAGGGTTGAAGTTATTATTACAGAGATGAGAGGACCAAGCACTGAAACTATTTAATGCAACGCCTAAGCTAGATGAAGTTACATGGAATTCTGTAATTTGATGATGTGTACAGAATGGGTAATGCCATGAGGCCTTAAATGTTTTTGGTCAAATGAGGAGAGTGTTTTTAAGCCATTCTTCATCAATTCTTCTGTGAGTTGCAGTCCAGGTATGGGAATCAATTTTTTGTATCGGAAGAGGGCTATTAAGCAACCCTTTTGAATACAATTGATGCCATCAAGCAATAACGTGACCATAGTGGTGAAAGGGAAACAATTAGTGGGGCTAATATATAGTGCAATTCATAGGAATATCTAATAATAAATTCATTATAAGTATTTTTATTTTTTATGAAAGTATTTTTTTGTTGTATTTGCGTTCTTCAATTTATGCCTTACGGCGTTTCCTTTGCAACATCTGGTGCAAATGCTAGTTAAAAATAATATTTTTCCAATCTTGTACTGGAGCAAACTTTAACCAATACGTAGGCTTCTACCTGCAAAATCCTACAACCTTCTCTCATTTTCCTACTCTTACTCAAAGGGAGATACAACCCCCTTATGAAGATTGTTATCCTTATCTCTTTGTGGATCACTTTTCATAATGTTTCAAACTAGATCCACTCTCAATAATTCTGAAATCAACTACTCAAATACTGGATCATAAAATCTTTTAATGTAACCAATGCAACTTTATCAATTCAAAATAAATCATACCAATACATACCCATTCATTAATATACCAAGTCAAACCTTATTAACCAGCATAGAAACAAATTTCTTCTACTGCAAATCCTGAGAAAAAATTCATCAGATTGTATACACTACAATTATTGATCATTACTACGTATGTACATGCTTCTCCTGAATAATTCTCATGTACAGATCTCAAAATATTAATAATTGAGTCTGAATCACTGTGCTACTGAATCAATCACCCAAAGAGATATTGAAGCCAACATAAATCACTGAACCAATTACAAATTATCACACAATAGTATCATCACTTAGTCAACTTCTAATTCATAATAAATTCATCCCAAATAGTACTATCAAACACAGATTATTATAAGAAAGGCTTCATCAACAGAAAGTAGTAAACATAACAGAAACGATCAACCATTATCATCATCTCATCCTACAAAACCCTAGCATATGTATGCAACTCTTATAAAGTACTCTTGTGTATGTGCGCGTCTTTCATACTAGATACCTATGTACATATGCGTCGATACTACTGAAAATATACGCGACTATTCAGATGAAGATCTACATATGTACGTAATCTTTTAGAGGTAAACTAGCATATAAATCTTAAATCACTAAGTCATGCTTTCACTGCAATCATAGAATATACTTCACACCCCTTATTGTCTCGTATTCATGTTAGAGTATCATTAACACCACATATCTATCACAATTATATATTTTTAATAAGAAAATCAAGCAAGTACATATAATACCATACTTCAGATTTTTCAGATCTGTTTATTTTCCTTGGTCCTAGGTGCACACCTATTTCAGAGCAATTCATTCATAGAAAGCACAAAACTTTAACACCTAACACTTTGATCTCCATATCTTATATAGCTTAGGCCTTAGCCAATACCTTAGCCCAATCCCTTAGTAATGTTGATGGTATTCTTTGACGGGATCAAATATTCATTGTTGCACCCATTACTATGGGCCAATACCATGGTAAAGATCCTTGGTATTAACAATACCATGGTGCGGAAACTATATGCAACTTTTCTTTACCATACCCGCGTATGTATGCGGCCTTTATTCAGAGTACCGTGTATACTTTCCAAACTTAATTTTTATCATTCCTTTGTCTCTGAACTAATATTCCTTTGTCTATCTAACATGTAGCATCTACATAACCATCATGTTGACAACTTTATTCAGTAGGTTTCCATCAAGGACAACACATTAATCATAATGCCAACAATATCCCCCTTTAGACTTGATGGTAAACACTTTGGTGTTTGGTCAACACTACCTGTAGATACCTGTAAACACATTTGTAGACATTCCAAGTGTCTCTCCAAGCATTTTCCTCCAATCACCAAGCTACTATCCCCCTTTTACATCAAGGGAAAAGGGTTTATCAATGCTAAATAAATACTTCTTTACCCTTTGTAGAGAGGACCAATGTAGGTTTGATCTAATAAATATGAACATTGACCATGCTCACCCTGAGCATATGTTGAATCTTTTCGAAGAATTTTGAGCAAGTACATGACTCTATGACTCAACCAAATATGACATTTCCTATCACCAAGGACTCATGCTTACATTAATCACCCAACACATTGGGGTTACATATTTGACTCAATATTACATCAAATTCCCAAAATAATGGGATCATGTACATAATTGACTTGACCCCAATAGTCTAAACATGACTAAAATTTATAATGATTACATCATTGGTCTTTACATGACCTTTACATAAAGAGACATATATGATATTATGACCAAAAATAAAGCAAGACCATGAGGGTCTTTAGTAACCATCATATACCATACAGGATCATGCATCATCATCATGTATCATCATCATAAAGAAGCATAACATAATCAACTTCTTAAGAAACATATAGACATCATCCAAAATTTTAGTAACAAAAGTTTCATCAACAACATCACTAATCATAAGCATCATTATGTAACAATGAATTCTCAAGAAATCATAATGCCAACAATGTATGTCTAGCAATTTAACAAAATCTCCCCCTGAACCTGTGCCAATTTATTCACTGTTAGGTTTGATCACATCCAACTCATTAATTAGTAATTTAAAAATAGTAAAAACAACTCATAACCATCATAAGCCAATATCACTTCTAAGTAGCATTTTAATGTCAACAAACTATAACCAACCAACACCAAAATGAGAGGGCCAAAGAGTAACTGACTAAAATATGTCGGAACCTCTCCCTAAGATTGTCCCAATGTTTCTTCATCATAGAGAAACATATGCTACTATCTAGAACCAAACTAGCGTATATACATGACTATCCTTCATGATATTTGTGTACAGAAAGTAAACTATAATAATTTTTGGTCTCAGCTCCCCCTGAACATGAGATATCTGTCAGAATAATTAACAAAGTGATGAGGCATAGACCACTCCTAGTTTATGTCTGAGATATTCAAAGGAATAACGTGGAAGTGGCTTTGTAAATATATCTTCAACTTGTTCCTTTGAAGCAGCATATTCTAGTTTGACCTTTTGGTCAAGCACCTATTCTCTCAAAAAATGATATTTGATGGGAATATGCTTGGTTTTTGAGTGCATGACAAGATTTTTCAAGATACTTATGGCACTAGTATTATCATATATCATAGGTATAGGTTTAGGACAAGTGATTTGAATGTCTTGAAATCTTTGCATCATCCATAAAAGTTGAGTATAACAAGATGCAAAAACAACATATTCTAAGATAAAGCAATGGAACTTTGTTTTTGTTGAACATTGATACCAAGCGAGGTCCCAAATAAAATTATCCTCCTCTACTACTCTTTCGATCATCAATATTACTAGACCAATCTGTGTTTGTGTAAAAATGAAGTGAAAAATATACATTTTTGGGATACCATAGACCAAAATCTTAAGTTCCTTATAAATACTTGAATATCCTCTTGACTGCATGGAGATGATTTTATTCTATATTTTTCTTGAAATTGTCCAACAATCTCAATAGCATGCATAATATTTGGTCTCATGCCTATAAAGTAGAGAAAGCTTCCAATCATAGATCTGTGTTCTGGTTGATTCACTAAATGAGAATCATCATGTCAACTAAGATTGCATCCTATTACCATTTGTGTGCATACAAGATTGTAGTCTTCCATTCCATATTTCTTCAAAATCTTCTTGAGGTACTTAGTTGCGAGAGAAAGATACCATTCTTTGTTTTTTAACTTGAAGACCAAGAAAGTATGTTAGTTTGCCAAGTAGAGACATCTCAAATTCCTGTTGCATAATAGAACCAAATTCTTCACACATAGTTTCTACATTACTTCCAAATATGATGTCATCTACATAAATAGAAACTATTAAAAGTTTATCTGTATCAAATATTATATATAGGTTTTTGTCTGCTTACCCCTTTTTGAAACCTTGTTGTTGAACATATTTGCCAAGACAAGAATACCATGCATGAGGAGCTTGTTTTAATCCATACAAATCCTTCTTAAGCTCCCCTTTTTACTTCAAGGGAAAAGGGTTGATCAATGCTGAATAAATACTTCTTTACCCTTTATAGAGAGGATCAATGTAGGTATGATCTATTGAATATGAACATTGACCATGCTCCCCTTGAGAATATGTTAAATCTTCTGGAAGATTTTTGAGGAAGTACATGAATTTATGACTCAACCAAATATGAAATTTCCTGTCACCAAGGACTCATAATTACATTAATCATTGAACATAATGGGGTTACATATTTAACTCAATATTACATCGAATGCCCAAAATAATGGGATCACATACATAATTGACTTGACCCCAATAGTCCAAATGTGACTAAAATTTATAATGAATACATCATCAATATTTACATGACCTTTACATCAAGAGACAAATATGATATTTGTGACCAAAATCAAAGAAAGACCATAAGGGTCTTTAACAACCATCATATACCATATAAGGTCTTGCAACATCATCATGTATCATACTCATAAAGTAGCATAACATAATCATCTTCTTAAGAAACATATATACATCATGCATAATGTCAGTAGAAAAAGTGTCATCTACAACATCATCAATCATAAGTATCATTATGTAACAAGGAATTCTCAATAAATCATAATCCCAACAATGAACATCTAGAAATATAACAAATGCTCTCCCTGAACCTATTCCAACTTATTCACTGTCAAGTTTGATCACATCCAACTCATTAATTAGTAACATCAAAACAACAACAACACCAACCATAATAAGCCAATATCACTTCTCAGTAGCATTTGAATATCAACAGACTGTAACCAACCAATACCAGAATGAGAGGGCCAAAGAGTAACTGACTAAAATATGCCATAACCTCTCCTTGAGACTGTCCCACTGTTTATTCATCATAGAGAAACATATGATACTATCTAGAACCAAACTTGCGTATATACGTGAATTCCCTTCATGAGATCTATGTATAGAAATTAAACTATAATAATTTCTAGTCCCAGATCCCCCTGAACATGAAATATCTATTAGAATAATTAATAAAGTGATGAGGCATAGACCACTCCAAATTTATGTCTGACATATTCAAAGGAATCACATGGAAGTGGCTTTGTAAATATATCTTCAACTTCTTCCTTTGAAGGAACATATTTTAGTTTGACCTTTTGTTCAAGCACCTGTTCTCTCAGAAAGTGATATTTTATGGGAATGTGTTTGGTTTTTTAGTGCATGACAGGATTTTTTGAGATACCTATGGCACTAGTATTATCAGATAGAATAGGTATAGGTTGATGACAAGTGATTTGAATGTCTTGCAATGTTTGTGTCATCCATAAAATTTTAGTACAGCAAGATGCAGCAGCAACATATTCTGCCTCGGTAGTAAATAAAGGATTAGAGCTTTGTTTTTTTCTTAGCCATGATACGAAGCGAGGTCCCAAATAAAATTCTCCTCCAGTAGTACTCTTTCGATCATCAATATTACCTACCCAATCTGCGTTTGTGTAAGCATGAAGTGAAAAATTTGCATCTTTGGGAAACCATAGACCAAAATCTTGTGTTCCTTGTAAATACATGAATATCCTCTTGACTGCATGGAGATGATTTTCTTTAGGATTTTGCTTGAAATCATCCAACAATCCTAATAGCATGCATAATATCTGGTCTCATGCCTATAAGGTAGATAAAGCTTCCAATCATATATTTGTATTCTGGTTGATTCACTGAACGAGAATCATCATGTGAAATAAGATTGCATCCTACTACCATTTGTCTACATATAGGATTGCAGTCTTCCATTCCATATTTCTTCAAAATCTGCTTGAGGTATTGTTGGGTCTGGAGCCTGATTATCTTCTTTATTCAGAGGTATCACTGCATTGGACCCCAGTTTGTAATGTGGCGGTAATGCCGCCCATAAATGTGTGCTGCAAGGGGGGTCCAGGGGGTGGCAGTGATATTTAGGAGCACTTGGCGGGGGATCGGG
>APFE030440073.1:0-12587 GCA_000404065.3 Pinus taeda | reverse complement strand
AACTTTGTATTAGTTTGTTAAGGAGACGGTAACTATAGGCAAGCAAACATGGATTTGGATGACAAGCCTAGCGTGTACATATAGATATATTATAGTTCTTATTTTTTTGCATAAACTTAAATTTGGATGATGTGCGTAGTGTGTATATAAAAATATATTCATAGTTTTTATTTTTTTTCGATAAATTATGTGTTTTTTTTAAATCAATATCAATACAACAGACAATACTAAATTTTTTTTTAACTAAGAATATTAAAATAATAGTTTTGATTGGTTAAATTTATGAATTCTTATATGCTGTAAATTAATTTTTGATTGAATGTAATTTTTTTAATTTATTTTTAAAAACCAAAAAAATTAATATATTTTTTGTCAGATCAATAAATTAATAAATATTTCACAAAATATTTAAATAAATATTGCTTCTATTAATATAAAAATTGATTAAAAACTATATTTACTCTTAAATAAAAAATTGCTTTCGTTAATTGAAATTTTAAACCAAAAAAAACCTTTGTATTTTTAAATTTAGTTTTTTTGATAAATAACAACAATAATGAAAGGTCGTCATATTTTCGTAAAAGAAATTTTAAAGTGTTAAAAATGATAAAATGACACTATAAATATGATTAAATAATCAATTTTTTTATAAACACCCATATAATATATGATGTAGTTTATCATGAGCATTACGTCTATCTAAACTTTATTTTTTTTAAAAATGTTGTAAATCTTGAGGCCTTTATTGAAATGTGATAATTCTATCAAAATATTATAAAATTAATGAAAATGACCCACCTTAGCTTATAGGCTTATATGCACATCACTTGTTGGTATCATTAAATCTCTTCATTGCTATTAAAGGAAAGATTTTTATGATTGTGAGTTTCTCCAGATCTATGAAAGCACACAACTAAAGGAATTATTCGTAAAGATAGTCAAGTGTATTATTTATATTAAGGATATTGATTATCCACTTTATCTTTTACTTAGACTAAAAGTGCATGAAATATTATACCATAATGAGTAATGTCTTTATTGATAATAAAAATTATGCTTCTTTCTTCTTTCCTAGTCAAGAATGCCATACAACATGAAAAATATTGTTCTCAACATCTAACATAAATTTGACAAAGGATATGATTCTTTGACCTTGGGATTGGTATGAGGCAAGGGGAATATATGTGTGTACGGGAAGGTGGGGGACAATGGAGGGTGAATTTTCAAAATACTTACAAAGTATAGTGTCATTGATATCAATGTTGCCAGAAATAATATGAAGAATGTGAAAGAGTGTGAGAGAAAGATGACGTCAGGAAAAGAGGCATTGTCATTTTGGAGAACAATGGAACGAATATTTGATTAAATGTTATAAATTGAATAAACAAACTCACTAATTATCATTGTTGTGACCCAAACTTTAGTTTTTTCTATGTTCACAATGTTCATTTTGTGTAAGTTAATATCTAAAATCAATCAATAACATACAAGTAAGAGGCTCTGATTAGGCTTAAGAAATTTTAAAATCCTAAATATAATCAATGATTATTCTTATGTAAAACAAAGAAAAACTACGTATTATCTTTAATAATCTTATTCTAGCTTATAAATGATTGGTGGATTGTTGAACTATTTGCATCCAATTCTTATATTATGTGTTTTGTTTCTATTATCTATTGTATTAGTAGGGTTGTCATTCATTACACAATAAGTGGTTAATAGATATTCCAATGTTAAAAATCAAATTACATACCAGAGATATGACTATGTCAAGAATTTTAATAGGAAACAAATAACATTATAAATGCGATAAAATAATTATGAATTGACATGTAGGTATTGTTAAGAGAAGGAATATGGTATTATAAGAAAATATAGATGACTTGACTTCCTTGGTTTTGCTTAATGTCTTCTATTTGCTCCTCAAAATTGATACTAAGGATATTTCTGGTAAGTAATCTTACTAATAAGCTCCCAATGTCAACACAATTTACATCCATAACCTATGGTTAACTATTTTCTTTTTCTACAAATCGAAGAGTATAACCAAAATAACAAAGAAAAAGGCATAATGGCAGTTTGACAAAAAGATATAACAAAGCAAGCTGAATTAGTGTGAGTGAATCTTATGAGAATGAAATTTCCATGTCAACGAGAATTGACAATGTTCATTACACGCGGACTCAAATGGAGTTTCACAAAGAGAAAGTGTAAAATTTTTGGGGAAGTTTTAATTAAGTGACACATAGAAGGGTGTATGTATCAATATGATGATAGGTTATTTATTCAAGTGTGAGTTATTTGGTGGCTATGTGATGCATTTATGTTGTGAAAGGTATGTCATGGAAGGGTACACCTTATCAAGGATATTTCGTTGGAAGTGAGTTATGTGGTGGCTATGTGATGTATTTATGTCGTGAAAGATATTTCAAGTAAGGGTACACCTTCTCAAGGAAAAGATAAGAGTCGTTTAGAAAAAATATGATTTTAATCTTTAAATGCCAAGGCAAGTATTGTGTAAGAAGTGAGTCATAATTGACCAACCCACCATTGAAATTAAAGAAATTAATGAATTATTGAAAACACAATCTTTCTTCTAGCATTAAAATATTTGCTAACTATAGTAAGTAAAATGTGATTTCAAAAGTTTACATTTATTTTGAACATTTACTTTGCATGGTTATTTTAGGATGTGTTTGAATTAGTTGGAGGAGATGAGCATGGTCTAATTTGATGATGAGGAGTAGGTATGTGTTTTTGGGAAGAAAAATCCTTAAAAAGATAACTAGATGTCATTGAAATCAATTTTAGATTTTTATAGCAAAATAATATGTGGTGTAATCAAAATAATATGTGGTGTAAGTTTTTGAGGGATGAAACTTGATTATTTTCTTCTATAAAAATAAATAACTTTCATGACAACTCATGTTATCCAAATCAAATTTATTATAAGAAAACAAAACAAAAAACATAACATACAGATTATTGACTTAAATTTATCATAAAAACCAAATAAAAAGAAATTAATTATGTCAAAAAAATCTAGTGTGATCAATTGATACTCATTTATCAATCAAATATTAAAAACGAAAATATTGATGAATGATTGAGGCCAATGCTAACGAGCCTGCCATAGGGCGTTAAATGACTGATTAGTTGTATGCCCTTTAACTTTATAACACACTCGCGGGCATAACTAGATAAATGAAAAATAATGAGGTGTGTAATAAAGTTAAAGGACATGCAGCTAACCAGTCATTTAATGCCCTATGGCAAGCTGGTTAGCTCTTGCCAATGATTGAATATCTAAAAAAAAATTAACTTTTTATAGTATCTCTTCTTTATGATAACTAAAAAGTAATTTTAAAAATATTAATTTAAAATCTTAGTAAAAAAAAGGTGAAAGATTAATTTATGAATACATAAATAATTGAATACCTGAACTTATCCCAATATTCAGCAATCAGATATAAGCGCGGTAAATCGAGATAAAGATGGCTGGATGAAAATTGATTGTTTCCCACCCTCAACAGACTTAGCATTAACGACTTTGACGACGACTCGATGGCATTTAAATTAAATTTAGATTTTGTCATTTGAGAGGACGTCCGATATTGAGATAATTTGTGGTGGAGATGTTTGGTGAATTGAGATAATGTGTGGTGCAGATGTTTGGTGGATGGTCGTACATTATTTTCTTTGTCGATAACTTTCGGGGGCGGCTCCATGCATGGAAATGAAGACCATGAATGTGAACCATGAACGGCATTCATAAAACGTAAGCAACCGCATTCATAGAACGCAACAAAAAATGGCGCTACCCATTTTCGTATATTGAGATGGTGTCAAACACTACGTGGGTAGCTCTTTTGCTAGTATGAAAATTGATTATTATTTTTTATTGGTGTCAAACATATTGTCTTTTGATTGGTTTTGTTTGGAGTGATCTTGGTGCTACGGTTCTGCGAAGGTTTGCAGGTCAACATCAACGGTCACTGCCTTCTGGTGGAACTAGTCAAAGTTGACGGCTTCTTTGTTTCGATACCATTTGTCCATCTAGAACTTGAGGGTACGTATAGATGTCGTTATTGTATTCAAAGTAGAACATTTTGAAAGTAAAAATCTATCAGAGAGTTCCAAATTTCATGAGATTGAATTTCAAGTTACAACATAGGTGACCATTCCATAGCTAAAGGAGAATCTGAAGGCGAAATCATTCCATAATAAGGAGAATCTAAAGACGAAATCATTTTTTTTATTAGTCTTTTTTGGGTATTAGTTTGATTTGGAGATGGTAATTATAAACTAATAAATAAACAAATAAGCATAGATTTGGGTGATACTGTTGGTTTTATATTCTTTGTTCAATTTTATTGGTACTGCTAGTTTCTATATTATGGGCATATAGTATTAGTTTGATTTTGAGATGGTAATTATAAACCAAGAAATAAAGCAAATAAGCGTAGATTTGGGTGATGATACTTATTAGAGACGCTGCATATAATCTTATTAAAAACTTGGCTCCTTATGCTTTAAGCATAGATTTGGGTGATGCTACCTGTTAGAGAAGCGGGACATAATCTTATTAAAAACTTGGCTCTTTACTTGTATAGAGGTGACCATTCCATAGCTAAAGGCATCATTTTTTTGTATTAGTTTGATTTGGAGATGGTAATTATAAACCAGGAAAAAAGCAAATAAGCATAGATTCGGGTGATGCTACCTGCTATAGAAGCTGGATATAATCTTATTCAAAACTTTGGCTCCTTGTGTAGAGGTGACCATTCCATAGTCAAAGGAGAATTTAAAAATGATTTTTTTTCCTTATTAGTTTGATTCGGAGATGGTAATTATAAACCAAGAAATAAAGCAAATAAGTATCGATTTGGATGATGTTACTCGTTTTATATTCTTTGTTAAATTTTATTGGCGTTATTAGTTTTTATATTAGGGGTATATAGTATTGAACAAAGTTAACAAATTTTGTATAAGAATAAAGATGTTTATTTTGATATTTTAGTTTGGAAATTGTAAAAAATTTAGAACTTTATATAATGTAGACTAGCACAATTATATTAGTAAATGTGGTTGATATACACAAAGGCATATAATTATGATTATTATGATTATTTGTAATAATTAATTAATTAATTAATAATAATTGATTATGTTTATTGAATGCTAATATTGTTAATCAATATAATATAATTTGTTATCGACATTTAATTAGGCAAGCAATATATAATGTGGTTGATGTCCACTATAGGATATACAATCTACTGCACAATCGACAATGTATATAAATGTGGTATATATGACAACTAAGACAATAGATATGGATTTTTAATTTAATATTATTACTGATTTAATAATATAACATATACTATACAACAAAGATAATAAATATGGTTTACAATATGAGTATTATTAGTATTATAAATATGATAATTATTGATATAATAATACTGATATTATCAACCAAAATGATTATTAATATTAGAAACTCAAGACATTATAAACCCCAACAAATTAAAATAAACACAAATGATTAATATTATAAGGTTAAGGGATTAATATTATAAACCAAAGAGATCAATAAACACAAAAGGCTAATATTAAGAACCCAAGGGATTAATATTGATGTTCACACATAATCATCATGATTGGGTGAATAACTCAAATTGATGTAAATAAATAATAAGAAATATGAATAGTCATTGGGAGATGAAATGAACAGTCTCTTTCTCATGTATATAATAAAAACCAACTTGAATGAATATTAATGAATTGATTTGAGGAGTTACCTCCTCCTCTGACAATTGAGAACCCAAGGGATTAATATTATAAAAATTCAAGATTAATATTATAAATGTAAGAGATTATTAATATTATAAACCCAATGAATTTATATTAAACCCTAGGAATGATATTATAAACTCTATCAATAATATTATACCATAGGAATATAACCCTTAGATTAATAAACCTAATGGATTTATATTATAAATGCAAGGAACTAATAAACCCAAGGGATTAATACTAAAACCGAAGAGAATAATATTAAACACAACATATTAATATTGTAAAGCCAAGGTATATATACTTGAAGATAAATATTATAGTCCCTAAAACGAACATGATTGACCATGGTTAATTTTCATATTGAGATAATCCATGTCACAATGCGACATTGGACCATGACTGTCCACGATTGATCATGATTGATTCTCATATTGAGAGAATATTTGCCACAACGCAATATTGGACCATGCTTGACCATGCTTGACCATGCTTGACCAAGGTTGATTTTCATATTAAGACAATCTTTGTCACAATACAATGCTAGAGCATGATGGACCATGGTTGTCACAATGTGATGTTGGACCATGAGACAATCTTTGTCACAATGTGACCATGGTTGATCATGATTGACCATGATTTTCCATCATTGATTTTTATATTGAGGCAATCTTTTTCACAATGTGACATGGTACCATGGTTGACAACGGTTGACCATGTTTGATTTTCATATTGAGACAATCTTTGTGACAATGCGACGTTGGACCATGGTTGATCATGATTGATTTTAATAAACATGGTTGACCATGATATTATAAACCCAGGGAATAATAAACCTAAGGGATTAATACTAAAAACCCAAGGGATGATAAACCCAAGGAATTAATATTAAACCCAAGGGAATAATATTAAAGACTAGAAAAATGAACCCTTAGATTAATAAACCTTAGGAATATGAATCCTGCGAATAATAAACCCAAGGGATTGATATTATAGACCCAAGTGAATAATAAACCCAAAATATTAATACTAAGAACCCAAGTGATTATTAACCCAAGGGAATAACATTGAATCCAAGGGATTAATATTATAAACCCAAGGTATTTAACATGTAAGATAAATATTATAAAACCTAGAATAAACAATGTTGACCATAGTTGACCATGGTTGATTTTCATATTAAGACAATCCTTGTCATAATGTAGCATTGGACCATGGTTGTTCATGGTTAGCTGAGATTGATTTTGATATAGAGACAATTTTTATCACAATGTGATGTTGGACCATGGTTGACCAAGGTTGATTTTCATATAGAGAGTATTTTTCACAATGTGATGTTGGACCATGGTTGGCAATGGTTGACCATGGCTGACCATGGTTGGTTTTCATATTGAGGCAATCCTTGTCAAAATACATCATTGGACCATGATATTATCAACCAAATGGATTATTAATATTGGAAACTCAAGACATTATTAACCGTTGGAATTTATATCAAATGCTAGGAATGATATTATATACCCTATGAATAATATTATACCACATGAATATAAACCCAAGGGATTGACATTATAAATGCAACGAATTAATATTGTAAAGCCAAGGTATATATACCAGAAGATAAATATTATAAACTCTAAAACAAATATGGTTGACCATGGTTTATTTTCATATTGAGACAATCTATTCATATTGTGTTGTTGGACCATGGTTGACCTTGATTGACGATGATTGATTTTCATATTAAGAGAATCTTTGTGAAAATGCGATGATAGACCATGGTTGACAAAGGTTGATTTTCATATTGAGAAAATCTTTGTCACAATGCCATGTTGGACCATGAGACAATCTTTGTTAGAATATGGCCATGGTTATTAGCAATGGTTGACCACGATTGACCATGGTTGTCCATGATTGATTTTCGTATTGAGATAATCTTTGTCACAATGTAACATGGGATTATGATTGACAATAGTTGACCATGGTTGATTTTCATGTTAAGATAATCTTTATCACAATGCGACGTTGGACAATGGTTGACCATGATTGATTTTAAAAAACATGGTTAACCATAATATTATAAACCCAAGGGGATAATAAACCCAGGGGATTAATACTAAAAACCTAAGGGATGATAAACCCAAATAAATAATACTAAACACAAGGGAATAATATTAAGGCCTAGGAATACAAACCATTAGATTGATAAACCCAAGAGATTGATATTATAAACTAAAGGAAATAATATTAAACCCTAGGAATATGAACCCTTAGATTAATAAAACCAAGGGATTGATATTATAGGACCAAGGGAATAATAAACCTAAGGGATTAATATTATAAACCCAAGGTTTATAAACCATAAGATAAATATTATAAACCCTAAAACAAAAATGGTTTACCATGGCTTATTTTCATATTGAGACAATCTATGTCATAATTCGACGCTAGACCATGGTTGACCATGGCTGTCACAGTGTGATGTTGGACCATGAGACAATATTTGTAACATTGTGAACATGGTGATTGACCGCGGTTGATCATGATTGACCATGGTTGTTCATGATTCATTTTCATATTGAAACAATCTTTTTCATAATGTGATGTGGGACCATCGTTGAAAATGGATGACAATAGTTGACCATGGTTGATTTTTATATTGAGACAATCTTTGTCACAATGTGGTGTTGGAACATGGTTGACCATGATTGATTCTACAAAACATGTTTGACCTTGTTTCACCATGATTGACCATGGTTTGCCATGATATTATAAACTCAAGGGGAATAATATACACATGTGATTAATACTATAAACCCAAGGAAATAATATTAAAGCCAGGGAATAATATTAAAGCATAGGAATATGAACCCATAGATTAATAAACCTAGGGGGTTGATATTATAAACCCAAGGAAATAATTTTAACCCCTAGTAATATGAAGCCTTAGATGAATAAACCAAAGGGATTGATATTATAAACCCAAGGGAATAATAAAACCAGAAGATTAATACTAAAAACCGAAGCGATTATGAACCCAAGAGAATAATATTGAACCCAAGGGTTTAGTATTATAAACCCACGTTATATAAATAGTAAGATAAATATTATAAACCCCAAAATAAACAATGTTAACCATTGTTGACCATGATTGATTTTCATATTGAGACAATCCTTGTCACAAGGCGACATTGTACCATGGTTGTCCATGGTTGACCAAGATTGATTTTAATATCGAGAATATCTTTATCGCAATGTGATGTTGGACCATTGTTGACCAAGATCGATTTTCATATAGAGACAATATTTTTCACAATGTGACGTTGGACCATGGTTACCCATGATTGGCCATGGTTGACCATAGTTGGCCATGGTTGACCATGGTTGACCATTATTGACTATGGTTTACCTTGATTGATCATGGTTGGCCATGATAAATATTATAAACCCAAGGGATTAATATTAAAAATGTAAGGGATTATAAACCCAGAGGAATAATATTAATCCTAAGGGAATAGCATAAACACATTGTATATAAACCCAAGATATATATTATAAACCCTTAAATAAACATGGTTGACCATGGTTTATTTTCACATTGAGACATTTTTTGTTGCAATGTAATGTTGTACCATGGTTGACCATAATTGAACTTTTAGATTAATAAACCCAAGGGATTAATACCAAACCCTAAGGGAATAATATTAAACCCAAGAGATTAATATTATAAACCGAATGTATATAAAACCTAAGATAAATATTGTAAACCGTAAGATAAACTTGGTTGACGATAATTCCCCATGGTTGATTTAAATATTGATACAATCCTTTCACAATGCACCATTGGACCATGATTGATTTTATAAAACATGGTTGACCAAGTTTGACCATGGTTGGCCATGATTAAACATGGTTGACCATGATTGATATTATAAATCTAAGGGACTAATACTAAAAACCCGAGTGAATAATATAAAACCCAAGTGAATAACATAAACCCAAGGTATATAAAACCCAAGAAAATGTTACAAACCCTTAACAAACATGGTTGATTTTCATATTGAGACAATCCTTCACACAATGTGATGTTGGACCATCATTGGCCATGATTCATTTTCATATCGAGACAAGCTTTGATATAATGCGAAGGTGGACCATGGTTGATTTAAAATTGAGACCATTTTTGTCACATGTGACGTGAGACCATACTTGGTGATGATTGATTTTATAAACCATGGTGGACCATGTTTGGCCATGGTTAGCAATGATTAACCAACATTGACCATGATTGACCATAATTGACAATGACTGATTCTATAAACCCAAGGGAATAATATTAAATTGAAGGGATTAATTTGTAAACCCAATATATATAAAACCTAAGATAAATATTATAAACCCTAAAATAAACATGGATGACCATGTTTGATATTCATATTGAGACAATCCTTATCATAATGTGAATTTTGACCATGGTTGGAAATGCTTCACCATGATTGATTTTCATATCAAGACAATATTTGTCACACTGCGACGTTGGACCATGGTTGACCATGGTTGATTTCCGTATTCAGACAATATTTGTCACAATGTGGCACTAGGCTATGGTTGACTATGACTGATTTTATAAAACATAGTTGATGATGATTGATATTATAAAAATGAGGGAATAATAAACCCGAGGGATTAAATCTAAAAACTGAAGGGATTAACTCTAAAAACCCAAGGCATTGTAAACCCTAGGGAATAATATTAAACTCAACGGAATAATATTAAATCATGGGAATCTAAACCCTTATATTAATAAACCCAAGGGATAAATATTATAAACCCAAGGGAATAATATTAAACCCTTAAGGGATTAATATTAAACCCTAAAGGGATTAATACTAAGACCCAAAGGGATTGTGAACCCAAAGGAATAATATAACCCAAGGGATTAATATTATAAGTATACAAACCCTAAGATAAATAATATAAACCCTAAAATAAAAATGGTTGACCATGGTTGACTTTCATATCAAGACAATCATTGTGACGATCCGATGTTGGACCATTATTGATTGTTCTTAAACATGATTGATTTTCATATTGAGATAATCCTTTTCAAAATGCGATGTTGAACGATGGTTGACCAAGGTTGATTTTCATCTTGAGACAATCTTTGAGACAATGTGGTGTTGTACCATGGTTGACCATGATTGATATTATAAACCCAAGGGATTAATACTAAAAACCCAAGAAAATACTATTAAATCGAAGAGAATAATACAAACCCAAGATATATAAACCCTGAGATAAATATTATAAACTCTTAAATAAACATGGTTGACCATGGTTGATTTTCATATTGAGACAATCTTTATCACAATGCCATGTTGGACCATGCTGGACCATGGTTGAACCCTTAGATCAATAATCCCAAGGGATTGATATTATAAACCCAAAGGAATAACAAACTCAAAGGATTAAAACTAAAATCCCAAAAGATTATGAACCTTAGGGAATAACAATAAACCCAAGAAATTAATATTATTATATGCCGAAAGGGTAAATAGTTATGGTTAATATTTATAAGCCGAAAGGGTAAAATGAATAATTAATTTATGGAATTATTAATTATTTATCATTATAATTATAATAATAAATAAGTATTATCATTTTTTATTAATTAACTTAATAATTACTACATTAAAAAAAATTATCATACTTATAATCTATTATTGTTTAGTAATATTAATTACTTACAGTAATAATTAAATTAATTATCTAACATTAATTAAAATAATTAAATTAATTATAATGAGAATAATCAATCATTACTTATAATATTAATATTAAATATTAATTTAATTAAATTATATTATAATACTCTAATTAATATTAATTTATTAATGTTAATAATATTTATACACCAGTTGTATTTTTTATAGCAATAATTCATTAATGAATAATAATATTAAATAATTAAATAATTATGAATATTCGAATATTAATTATATAATAACTTAGTTAATTAATTAATATATAAGTTACTATCAGTAGTTACAAATATGAAGTAGTGTTGCCATAGTTAAATTTATATATAAAGTTTTATTTAAATTTAAAAGTAAAGGAGAAAGATAAATTATTTTATTTTTTATTTTTATAGAATTTTGTTTCCAAAATTAAATGAATAAAAAATTATCATTATAAAATCTCTTTAATATCGAAGTCGTTATCTAATCTTCGACCATCAAATTTATAACACTAAATAGAATTAAAATTGGATCAGTGTTAATTAACCACATCAAAATCTCCTGGTAAGTATATGTTGTTTAATTCCCATTTGTATGCTGCCTAACATTCTGCACCCTAAATTATTGCACCTCTAACTTTTTACCTTTATATTCAATATTTTCAAAGTACATCATATCTCATGTCACAATTGGTCCCAAAGCTTATCATGCTATTATAGCTTCATAGATAAATTATTTAAGTACCGAGTATTTATTGCTACAATTATTTATTAGTGAAACTATAGTGAGACAACTATTTAGTGCTAACCATGTCACAATTGGTCCCTAAGCTTATCACATTATTATAGATTCATAGATAAATTATTTATTACCGAGTATCTATTGCTACAATTATTTATTAGTGGAACTATAGTGAGACGAGTACTTAGTGCTAACCTAATGTCAAGCAAAAAGAATAAAATTGCGAACAAATATCCAACAGAAAATTTAAAACAATAAATTAACGCCACGTGCATAATGCACAATTTAAAAAAAAATCATAAACAATTA
>APFE030440070.1:0-10188 GCA_000404065.3 Pinus taeda | reverse complement strand
TAATGGAAAATGATGGTTGCGAGGATGTGAGGGCACAAGGAGATTGCAGGAGCAGAGTTTCGAGGAGAGAATGAAGGAAAACGTGGTGAGAGTGCTCGGGGAGGAGTACTTATTACTTTTTATGGATATTTACAGTGATGGAGGGTGAGCTGGCAAAGTGTATGTTGGCCATATTTGGACCATTGGTCCCCACCTACCTTGTCATCATGGCCCTTTCCTCGTAATCATCCCTCATGATTGCATTGGAGTTCACACTTCCTCCACTACTTTTCCTTGACATCTTTCTCGAGTTGACTGTGAGCACGTGTGGGTGACATCTTTGGATGAGTGGAGTCAACTAGATGAAGGTGGCCAAGTTAAATAGCCACCTTTCCCTCATTCAACCTCAACCATCTCGTTACGGTTGCATGCCTTCTAATTACACAGATGCAAACAGAGGAGCGGGTTAGTTACTTGAGATCTGAATGCATTTGTTGTGATGTGTTGTGGCTCTCTCTCTACTACATGCCTTTGTTTCTTTTGTTGTATGCTATTTGCTTGCTGATGTGTGGTTGTTCCTTGTGCACGTTCTTCTCTGGCTGGATCTAAGCTTCAGGTGTCTTCTCCAACGTTCATATTTGCACCCTCTTGCTGTTGATGTTGGATTTTAATGGGATCAACTGCTACAAGAATTCCTACAAGAGCTCCTGTAGCTGCTTCTCCCCTTGAAACTTATCCTACTTTCTATGCTTGGAGCCGTGAGGATGATGCTAGAGATGTACATAGAGATGGAGAGGTAAGAGGTAGGCTTCAGGTGAGGTGGATGGTGTTTTTTCCTTTCTTATTTTTTTGTTTTTTTCTTTTCCTGAAAAACTATTTTTTCTGTGTTTTTCTTGGATAGGAAGAAGAATGATGCTTGGGATGCGATACAGACTTGGAAATGATGGCAAGGAGGTTTGAAGACTGCAGGAGGATTTATAGATTTTTTATGAAGCTTCCCTGTCCCTCAAACTGCCTTTTATATCCATTTTTGTCTCTCTATAATTCCTACAGGAGCCTCCTGTAGAAAACATAGCTTTTGAAAAAGAAGCACAGTGAGGTGAAAAAAATACCAAGAATGATGGAGAAAGGTGTGGGAAGGTAGGATAGGTACTGGTGTTGGTTTCAAGGCTCCCTTGGCACCTTCTGTTGCTTCTTGTAGCCCTCCTGCAAACCTATAATGCAACTGAAAATTCATATTTTTTTTTAAAACAACTAGGGCGCCTCATGGAGGTTTTCACCCTAATTGCCTGCCCTGGGCATCTCCAAGGGAGGTTTTCACCTAGGGATCTTATTTCTCTCTCTTCTTTTTTTGACATCACTGGGACACCTCAGAAGAGGTTTTCAACCCAATGATGGGACTCAAGCGCCTTATGGAGGTTTTCAGTTGAGTCCTTATTTTTTTTTTCTTTTTCTTCTGTGAGTGGGTGAAGTGGAGGCTAAGACATGCTCCACTATCATCACTATCTTTTTCAAATCTTCAATGAACTCTCACTTAGAGAGGGGTTTCTTGTAGACTTTCAATCGATGTCCATTGATAAGCATGGGGATGGCTTCATCACCAATGGTTCTGATCAGAATTGAACCATTGTCATTGCATTTCTCCACAGTGTAGGGTCCCAACCATCTTTTCCTTAGCTTGCCCTTGAAATATTTGTATCTTGAATGATAGAGTAGTGCCCAATCTCCCTCTTGGAATTTCTTTTCATTGATATTTTTTTCATGCCATATCTTTCTCTGAAGCTGAACTACCTCTATATGGAGAAGGGCATGCATTATGTGTTCATCCAATCCATTGAGCTGAAGTAATATTTCTTTCTGTGCATGGCTGAGGTCTAGGTCCAGCTGATCTGCCATCCTCAGGGTATTGAATTCAAATTATATTGATAGAAAAGCCTTCTTCCCATAGACCAGCTCATATGGTGTGAACCCTATAGTGGTATTCCATGTTGTGTTGTAGGCCCAAGTGGCCTGAACTAATCTGTCCACCTAGTCTCTTTTGTTGCTGCTCACTACCTTTGTCAGGATCCCTTCTAATGCTTTGTTAGTGACCTCCACCTACCCTTTGATTTGTGGATCGTAAGGGGTGGAAGTCCTATGCTTGATTTTATGATGTGTGAGTAGGTCTTCAATCAAATTGGAAGTAAACTGACTACCTTGATCTGTGACCAACTCTCTTGGATACCCAAACTTGTAGAATATGTTTTCTCTAAAAAATTCAACTACTTTTTCTTCTGTCACTGCTTTGATTGCTTTTGTCTTTGCCCACTTTGTCAGGTAATCAATGCACACAATGATATATTTCTTCTACTTTGAAGGAGGGCTGATATGCCCCACAAAGTCCATGCCCCACTTCTCAAATGGCTCAAAGGTCACTTGAGGTTGCATGGGCATCTCATCCTTTGGAGTAGGTTTCCGCATCCTCTAACACCGATCACACTGGTTGGTGTATCTCCTCACATCCTGATGAAGAGTGGGCCAGTAGTAACCTGCTTGCAGTATCTTGAAGGCAGTTCTTTTTGCTACAAAATGACCTCCACAAGTCCAGTCATGATAAGTCAGGAGGATGTCAAAGACTTCCTCCTCCCTGACACATCTTCTCAAGATCTGATTTGGGCCAAACTTAAAGAGATTGCCCCCAATCTAGGTGAAAGGGGTGCCTTTCCTTACTATCTTGCTCTTTTCTTTTGAGGACAGGTGTGGTGGGAACTGTGCTGAAATCAAGTAGTTTTCTATATCAGCAAACCATGGAGAGAGTACTAAGATAGCAAATAGATGTTCATTTTGCATTTGGTCATCCACCATTCCTTCACCTACAGGCAAATTTACTCTAGAAAAAAAGTTAGCAACAACATTTTCTTTACCAGGCTTATCAATAATGGTCAAATCAAACTGCTGCAGTAAAAGCAACCATCTAATAATGTGAGCATTCACATCCAGTTTTTTCATTAAATATCTAATTGCAGCATGATCAATGTGCACAAGGGTTTGATAGCCTATGATATAATGTCTGAATTTGTTTAAGGAATGCACGATAGCTAGGAGTTCCTTTTCAGACACTGTATAGTTTAACTCAGCCTTTGACAATTTTTTTCTTATAAAGTATAAGGCATAAGGCAATTTCTCATCAATTTGTCCCAAGGTTGCTCCTATTACTTTGTTCAAGGCATTTGTGTGAATTTGGAAAGGTAGGGCCTAGTTTGGGCCTCTCAGAATTGGGGCAGTCACGAGCTTGCTCTTCAAGGTATCTAGGGCTTCTTGACAGTTTTTCGACCATATAAACTTGACATATTTACCTAAGAGGCCAAAAAAATGAGAGGCTAGCTTGTTAAAATATTTAATGAATCTCTAGTAATACCCAGCTAAGCCTAAGAAACTTCTGACATCTCTCACTTTTTGAGGAGGTGGGACCCTTTGGATGATGGCAATTTTGTTGGGGTCCACCTGCAATCCCTATTGAGATATTGCATGACCTAGCACAGTCCCTTCAGTCATAAAAAATTCACATTTTTCTAGACTGAGGGATAGGTTCATCTCGATACACTTGTCTAGAACTTTTCCTAGATTAGATAAGGCTTCGTGAAAGTCAAAGCCATAAGGAGTAAAGTCATTCATGTATATCTCTACTACATCATTAACTAATTCAGAGAATATACTCAATACCGCTCTTTGGAAAGTGGCGGGAGCGTTACACAAACCAAAAGGAAGGACCCGGTACGTAAAGGTACCCCAAGGACAAGTGAAAGTGGTCTTATCTTGGTCTTCTGGGCTGATTTGAATCTGATTGTACCCGCTAAACCCATCTAGGAAATAGAAAAAAATTTCCCTACCAAACCGTCTAGCAGTTGGTCTATGAAAGATTAAGGAAAATGGTCCTTTTCAGTGGCTTTGTTCAATTCCTGATAGTCGACATAGATTCTCCACTTACCATTTTTCTTTGGAACTAGCACCAAAGGAGAGACCCATTCACTGTAAGATATGGGATAGATGAATCTTGCATCAAGCAATTTATGTAGTTCTTCCTTAACAATATCTTTAAGTGCTGGATTCATCCTCCTTTGAGGCTGCTTGACTAGCTTGCAATCCTCCTTGACGTATATATGATGGGTACATACTGACAGTCCACTCCCTTCATCTCCTTATAACTCCAGGCGAAGGCATCTAGGTGTTTTCTCAGCAAGCTACACAATTCTTTCTCCTGGGAAGTGGATAGGGATGGATTGATTTTCAAGGTTCTTTCTTGGCGAAACTCTATATTCTTAACACCGAGAGGAGTGGTGTTGACCTCACAGAGATAATTTGAGGGGTTGTTTTGGGTTTCTCTTACTATGTCCTCTAATGGTGATACACTAGGAGGTGGATTCTGAATCATATTTTCAATCATATCATCCTCATCTTGTGGTTTCCCCCCCATGGCAATTTCTAATGCACAAAGTGGTGCAAAATAGACTTCATCCTCATTTTCCTCCTCCAACAAGAGAGGTAGATCATGTTCTAACAAGGGTTGGGTAGGAGGATATAGGATTAACTACTTGCACATATGCCCGTTCTTTATGGTTATTTTCCTAGCTCGACAGCTGATGTAGGCATCAACAATAGCCAACCAGGGTCTTCCCAGAATTAGAGGATACCCAGTGAGCTTTGCCTTTGGCTGGAGAACTAAGAAATTAGTAGGGTACTCCCAAGAATCAATGGAGACCATCACATCTTCCACAATCCCCTCAGGGGTCATGGTCAAGCGGTTTGCTAAATGTAGCACGGTCATGGTCTTCCTCAAGGAGCCTTGGAGGTTGATTTTGAGCATTGTGTCCTTTGTCATCACATTAATGGCAGCTCCTAGATCAATCAAGGTGTGTGGGATCATGGTGCCATTGATGTGGACATCAACTACTGGGCTTCTAGGGTCCAGATATTTTGGACAGATTACCTACCCTAACATTAGGTCGGATAGTTGCCCTATGACATTGATGGTTGGAGCATCTCTCTTGCACGTTCCTGGATGCCTAAAGCACTTCTCTTTGATCAACCTATTGTATATAGGCACATCTTTTATGGCTTGGAGAAGTGGTATCTTCACACATAAATGTTTCAATTCTTCCAGGAGTTTAGTTTCTTTTGGGGTAGGATGGACTGTCATGGATAGTCTCTCAGGAAAGGGTGGATTTGCTTTAGGTTTTCTTTCCTCTTTCTCTCCCTCAACCTCCTTGGGTGGAGGCTAGCTATCTAGGAGAACTTTCCCAGACCAAAAGTTAATTTCCTGAATCTCCACACCATAAGTCAGGCATGATGGTTCTCCACTGTACACTTACTGAGCCTGTCTGTTGTTCGGGTTCGGATTTGGCTGGGCAGGCATTTGGGGTTGCTTTGGTGGAGCAGGAGGTAATGGTTGTGGTTGGGAAGGTGGTGGAGGAAAAAGAGTGGGATGAGAGTTGTATTGGGGCCTCCACCCCTGATGAGATGCATTCCACTGAGGTTGCGGCTGAGCATAGGATTGAAATGAATCGGTTGTTGTTTGGGCATGATATGGAGATCTGAAGAACCAAGGAGGAGGTGTGGACTAGGAAGGATGAGCAGGGGGCCCCAAGAAGGTATGGAAGTGACTTGGTTGGGGTTGTAGTATGCCTGAGATGTCCCTTGGATCCCCTGCTGATATGGTCTAGGTCCGTGCGACCTCCTTTGGTTTATGTAATAGAGCTATTCAGTGAATCCCTCAGCCCCTTGATATAAAACTTTAAGTCCTGGTAAGGAAGGGAACTTGTTTGTAGAATGATTTTCTTCATAGACTGAACAAAATTCTATAGATTTCAATGGGCATTCATTCCTAGGATGCCTCCTAGTGTATCTAGGGCAAAAAATGTCCAAAGCCCTCTCTGCTTCCTCTTGTTTCCTTTTGATATGTAAGGTATCCATTTACATGGCAAGAGTCTACAACATCTCACTCTTGAAGTCTTCCAGCATGTTTCCAATTTCTCCTTTAATGGATGAGCTAGAGGAAGAGGTATTGGCTATGGGTTAACTCCCCCTACCCTTATTTTTGGCTTCTCTAGAATGGTTCCTAAAAATAGTCTTTATGTCCTCATAGGATAGTTGGTAGATGTCTCATCCAGCCAGTAGATGGAGGGTGTCTAAAATATCTTCCCAAATTCCTTTGAGCAGGACTAACTTCAGAGACTTAGGGTCAAGTGTACACCCAGCCCTTTTGTAACTAAGCTGGAACCTCTCTTCATAGTCCTCCAGGGACTCATCACTTGCTATGGTAATTCAGAAATTTCTTCTTTAGTATCTTTTGACCTACAATAGTCTCGATACTTGTTGTTAAAGGCTTGTTGCATCTGAGCCCAAGTTGTGATGCTATTGCTAGGTAATCCCATGAAACAGTGCAATGCTGCATCCTTGAGAGTAGAAGGGAACAATTTCAACTTTTTCTCATCTTCTTCATAGTCATAGGTTCGACAGATAACAACAAACTCAAACAAAAAGGTGTTAGGATCTTCTATAGTTAGACCATGGAAATGAGGTAGAGCAGAAGGGCTTATATTCTTCATTTTGGTGTCCCCATTGGTCTCTCGAATAGGAAAGGCACCCTCTATTCTCTCTCTGTTCCCCGTAGCATTTTCGTGTTCAGCCATTGGCTCCAGAGGAATGTTTTCTTCTTCTTCTTTCCTTATAGGTTCTTCAAATATGCCTGGTTGTTCAGCTAAGGGTTCTTCTTGATCGAAGCCACCGAAGAAGAGAGAAGGTTGGATGTGTGAAGTAGTGGAGGTGTTGGGCAAACATTTTCCTGAATTATCTCTATTCCTATGAGGCATGAAAGGAAATATTTTTGGTTGGTTTTTGTTTCTTTTTTCCCCACACTGATAGTACCTGTAAAACTGAAATTGATTGATCAAAACAAATTGCAACTCGTTGAAGGGAACTTGTAGAATTGGAAAGGAAAGCAAGGAAATGTAGAAGTTGAAGGAAAATAAATGACTAGTCTACTCTTGCTAAAATGAAATTTGCAAAATTGAAAAGGAAAGCAAGGAAATGCAGAACTTGAAAGAAGAGAAATGACTAGTCTACTTTTGCTGAAATAAACTATTAGCAGAATGTTGCAAGAAGAAATAGAAGAAAGTTGTAATAATAGAATACTCTGACGCTTCCCCGACAATGGTGCCAAAAAGATGGTGAGCACTAGTATTGCAACAATAATGCTGCAACTCCTAGGCTACCTTCTTTACTCTTATCAACCCGGTAGTTCGTAACAAACTTGGAAGCGATAGTGTTGTATGCACAAGTACTAGTCCTTACTACAGGCTGTCACTTGGTCAGCTGGCGCAAGATCATTAGGAGCTCAAGCCAATTTCTATTGATTCTAGAAGAAGCTCTATATGTGATGAAAGGAGAGAAATATTACTCTACAGATTCTACTCCAACTACAGAAAGGAGAAAGTCTGAAATGTAAAGCAAAACTAGTAAACCTTAATTAACCCACTAATCCTACTTTTGCAGAAGCACTATGAAAACCATGAAAGGAATGCCATTATCTATTCAAAGAAGTAAGCAACATCTAACTAAGCTATTTCTAGAATTAAATGAGAAAAAAACATCTTTTTGGTTTTTCATGTATTTTTATGTGAATTTGACATGTATGTAATTTATTGTTTGTGAATGTGGCAGCGAATAGGTGGTGTTGAAGGGCGGTTTTGGGACTTGAGAGGATATAGGATGGTGTGGTTTGGTTCTGGAAGGTCTCAGGTGGCCTTCTAGAGGCCTTTCCCACACTCAGCCTTCAAAAGAAAGCCTACATGAAAATCTACAGGAGGAAATAAGAAATCTAAAGGAGGAAAAACAACGTTCTACAGGAGGCCGAGAGCAGTTTTGGCTGTTTTGAGGTTGTGAGAATGGGTGAAAAATGTGTATGAGGGTTGGAATGAGGTGTTAGGGCACCTGGGGTCTATCAAGAATCATCAGGAGAGAGAAAGATGATTGGGTTTACTTAAGGAGAGAGGAAGAAATTCTATGGAAAATGCAGGAAACTAAGGCAGAATTGAGGGGAGACTTGGGCAACCTGTAGGGCATGGATCAGATGGAGGATGGAATAGCTACTAGGATGGCCTATTGCTAGAATAGGTCTGACGCATAAACAACTAACAGTCAACCAATAATATCAAGCAAGCAATGAAAGAAGTGCATCTACGAAAACAAAGTTTTGCATCAAAATAGTCTAAACTATGATCTATGAAAGTAAATGTTGAGGAATTTTGTAAGAAAGGAAAGCATGAAAGAAGACTATTACAAATAAATAAATGATCATGATGAAGAAGATCTGAAGCAAAGCAAAGTTGGACTATTAACCTACTAAAAGATACAAACACTAGAAGTCCTATAAAGGAGGAAAATCTGTGTTTTTCAGGCAGCAAGAGGGTCTTTGCTTCAAATCATGGTCCCAAAGGGACGAATTGAGGCCAAGGCACTATTGCTAGTCTTTTGAATCTTCTTTTTATAACTACTTAACCTGCTATAGAAAGAAAAAATGGAAGCAAACTACTGAATCATCAAAAGAAACCTATTCTTAACCATCAAGAAATACATTCAACTGTAGGAATTTACAGGGTAAGTTCCTCAGACAAAACACCAAAAGGACACCGCTCACAAACAGATCACAGATCAATACACCAATATTTTGACGTGGTTAAAACCCTCAGAGAGGGAAACAGTCCACGGCCTACGCCAACGTGGCTACTACAGGGCAATTTATTAATAAAGGAATGAAAATTTACAATAAGCTTCTCTCATCACGGTGACCTCAAATGACCTCCATGCGCTTAAATTGAATTCATGGACCAAATCAGGTTGTCAAGACCAAAGATCAAGTGTCCGAATCTGAGGAGAGATGAACCGTCGGATCACTAACATATCGTACGTCGGATTGTAAGTTACAAAAGTACATAGTAAAGAAACACACTTTACCTAACTGTACACTAGACCAAGTTATACTTAAACTATTTCCTATGTGTCGGAATATCCTAACATCCCCCCTTAAGAACAACTTGGGATAGGATTGAAGGATTTACAAATATGACACAATAGGAGAAGGAAGGAGGCACTAGAGCCTATCCCCCCTTAGTGACAACTTCCTGAACTCCAAGCATATATCGAAGTTTCGTGAACTTCGCCTCTGTGAGAGCCTTTGTGAAGATGTCTGCAACCTGATCATCTGTTGAACAATATTGCACTTCAAGAACATGGTCATGAATGAGTTTTCTGATGAAGTGCATGTGTAGTTCAATGTGTTTGCTGCGCTGATGCTGGATTGGATCTTTGCATAGCTGAATGGAACTTTGATTATCACACCAAAGTGTGGTTGGATGCTGCTGCTCAAAGCCAAATTCTGATAGGATCTGACGAAGCCACAAGGCTTCCTTAATAGCTTCCACGACACCACAATACTCTGCTTCTGCTGAAGAAAGAGAAATGGCAGCCTGTTTCTTACAAGCCCATGTAATAGGTCCTGAACCAAGAGTGAAGACATAACCAACAGTAGACTTCCGATCATCAGGGTCACCAGCCCAATCAGAATCAGTGAAACCAACTAATAGAGGAGCTGCTTTGGCACTGTAATGAATTCCAAACTGTATTGTACCTCGAACATAACGAAGTATTCTTTTAGCTGCTTTCCAATGACTTTCACGGGGGTTTTGCATAAAACGAGCAACAAGGCCAACAGCAAAGGAAAGGTCGGGACGAGTATGGGTTAAATACAAGAGTTTTCCTACAAGTTGACGGTATAAGGTAGCATCAACTTCAGGAGAAGTACAAGAGACTGAAAGTTTGACTCCAGACTGAAAGGGAGAAGGAGCTGGCTTACAATCTTCCATGTGAAAATGACGAAGAATATCACAAGCATACTTGGACTGGGAAAGGGAAATACCCTCCTTGGATTGCAAGACTTGAAGACCGAGAAAATAGTGTAAGTGTCCTAAGTCTGTCATTTCAAATTTCTTTTTAAGGCTGGACTTCACATGGCTTATAAGGTTGGGGTCACTACCAGTAAGAATAAGATCATCAACATAAAGAACAAGGATGATAAGATAGTTGCCCACTTTCTTGGTGTAGACAGTATTGTCAGAATAACACCTAGAAAAGCCAGATTCTAAAAGAAAGCTATCCATTTTGGCATACCAAGCC
>APFE030440064.1:10747-20888 GCA_000404065.3 Pinus taeda | reverse complement strand
ACCCCGTGAAATTGATGTACCAATTTACCCAAAACGGGGCCCACAATTTGGCGTTTCATCTTCTAAGGGTCGGTTTTGGAATGTGAAGGGTTTTCCATTGTTTTCTCAATAATAAATAGGCCTTCGAGCCTCATTGTAACACAAGTTCGGAACAGTTCAGAGACATGTAGCCGCACATCTCTTCTTAGAGATAAGCTACCATCGTCCTAGCTGGTTTATTTCCAATTCTGGTTGTAAGCATATTTCGGTATTTTCCATTAATGAAATGAAGTATTATTTTCGCTGCATCTCCTTATTTACGGTTATCTCATCTCCTTATTTATGGTTATCTCTGTAATCTATTGCGTTCATGTTTAAATCCGGATCATACTCCCAATGGATCTGCACAGGATAACGATAACACAAAAGCATGAGGTGTCAGCCTAGTAAAAATGATGAGTGTTAACTACTTGGACTACACCTTGAAAGAAGCATATATATTATAATTGTAGTTAATGGTTGATCACAAATTCTAAAAGTTCTCTCACCTTGATTGACTGCAATCATCTCTGCATTGCTGAGGATCTCCACAATCCCAGAACTCATAGATCTCACATCACACCCTATCAACAATGGTGCCTGCATATAGCTATGCATGATTCAATGGTAAAAAAGGGTTTAATTTAACTTGGTACAATAGAGTAGAATATTTAAGGGCAAGGCCGATATCATCATCATCATATGAGCAGGAACAAAGAACAAGATATGATAAGTACCTTCATCAGCGCCGAGAGGCTGAAATGTGACCGGTATTCTTCTCTTCTTAATTTGCCATTTCCTACCTCCAACATGTCAGGATCTGATCCACAGAATGCCCAATGAATCACTTGGAATAGCATTGATCAAAAAGTAAAATGATATATCGTAACCAGTTTTATATATGGCATAGAAATTGGAATGGAGCCCTACCATTCCATCCACCTGGTCCTGCATAATGTGCCCATTTGTCATTCAGATCCACTCGAGAAGCTATGCTGCCCCAGATGAACCATTCAGTTGGCCCCAGGCCAAAAACAATCAGTCCAACATACAATGTTCTCTGACTATTTACAAGTAGAGCAATCCATGAAGTGGGTGTGACAGTAGAGCCTATGATCACCTAATCCAACTGTTGTTAATGTCTTGTGTCGTCCTCCAGCTATTTCCAACTTTGGCTCCCCGGGTAGCAGGATGATCTCTTCCCCTGCAAAAAGAACAGTTTGCATCTGAAGATATCAAAATTATGACATCAATGATTGAGAAATATATAACTTATTACTGATTTCATAAAGATCTATTGAAATCAAAACCTACCATTCACACAATGAATAAAATATTGGATGTCCTGTTCTCAGAAGTGCATCCCTCATTCTTGGGTACCTAGAATTTAACACACAGATTCAATTTCCCAATTCCTGGATCCCCAAATAAACCGCATTCTCTTTCCTGTTGCAGTCAGTAGTTAAATTCTAGTAGTGATATTAATCAGGCAAAGTTACAGTTTTACAAAGCCCTAAAACTAATCCGGCAGCTTCTCAAAGAACAAGAACCACAATCCACTTAAGCAATAGAGATGGACCATCACGAAACAATCAACAAATTTGAAGTTTGTTAACAGAAAGGATTGAATGCATTCTTTACTTCCTATCCATGAACACCCACCCTTTCAAAGGGGATGATAACTGCAGAGACAAAGAATTACATAGCAAGCAGTAAAGAATTGAGAAGAGAATGGTAGATAGCCTGGCAATTTGAGTGTTGTCCAGGCTGGAAAGGAATAGTTAATGGTCCATCAAATATAAGAGAGTTGGATTGAAGATTAGAAACAGAAACTTACCGCAGTTCTGGTTTGCTGCTATCAGTATTACAATTATCATATTTTAGATAATCAACCCCCTGTCATGAGGTGTAGGAGAATTTGCCTGTAAAATAATTAAAAAAAATCAAATTTACAATGTAAACCACTATGGAACTGTAGGAAGAGGCAAATGTACCCATTCAGCAAATGTATCTGCATCTATTTTCTCATATCCCAATGACCCTGGCTGTTTCCCTGAACAGGTACGGAACCTGCAAAGTACATAAAAGCTTAGAAAAATCCACATTAACAATAATGGGAGAATAGTAGAGAGATTTCATTTGAAATTTTGAGAATAGTGCGAGAGTTCCAGAGAATTTCCTACAATTCGTACCCGGCATCTGAATATATCCTCAGTTTGAGCCCTTTGTTGTGCACATAATCAGCAAGGGCCTTGATCCCAGATGAGAATGTTGAATTTTTTGGATGCCTGGCCGTCTTGAACCAAAATCTTCTTCCCACTTGAGAATGCATCATTCATCAAATGAACAGTGTCAACAATATAAGGTTCTATTCGCTTAGAAGATCTCTTGTGATGCTCCACTTCAGTCTGTAACATGCTTTTATTATACTCAAAGCCTTTAAAACGGGATGGGGCATCATGCAAAAGAAGATCCAACTTCTCAGGAAATGTATCCCTGTGCCTCAAATCACTTACCCGAATACCATTCCGGATTGCCTTGCTTGCATAGCAAGGACCAATCCCTCTTTTTGTCGTTCCAATTAAGGACCCTGCAAGTTCTGCTTCTCTCATTCCCAATAACCCATAGGGCTTTCTCATTCACTATTCCAGAAGGGACAAGGTGGAGCAAATTTCTTTCCCTCGCTATTGTATATGGTGTGACCTGCATTTGCCCCTCCCTGCGATAAAGATGTAGTATAATCAGTAAATATACTTACAAGTTAAGATGGATTTAACGACAATGAAAAAAAATGGAAGATGGGTGAGTACCTGACAATGGGCCACAATATCATAGCGCAATGCAAGTTCAGCGCAAACCCTGACCGCAACCCCTGCTGCCTCTTCCTCTTATCCTACGAAAATCCATGCAAATTCGGAACACAGAGATCGCTAATCAGCACAGATGCCATTTATTCCCACAGACCGTGGATTGAGCAGCCTTCAAAACCCCAAATCCCTGGCAGAATCTATGATCCAGTTCAGGCAGATAGCTTTTTTTTTTTTTTCTCGGAGGGTAATCCAGAATGGAACTACGGTAAAGGGGCTGAAACTGAAAGATTTCAACAAGAGGAAACAGCTAAATATTCAGAAGCCATGGACGATCAAATTTTCCCCAGAGATTCGATGGAGCCCGTTTCAGAGGTTTGTCAGGCAGCAAAGGAAGCAAGAGCAGAGAAGACGAAAAGGGTACAGGCAAATCTTGCAACTGTTTCAAATATGGTGAACAGTTGCAACCATTCAACTACCTTCTCTTCTCTTCCCTTCCCTTGATCGAACGATTAACAATCTTGTAATCGTCTAACACATAATCTGACGACACACAAGTATGACAGGTAGATTTTAGGAAAGTTCATTTCAGAGGGAAACACCTTACAGCGTAAATATATATAATTTCCAATTATATAATTTATATAAATGTTAAATAATTTATTTATGGGGTTTTACTCTATACTATAATTCATTTAAAATAATAATATTTATATGGGTTTTGATTAAATTATTAAGAATAAAAGGAAATATTATATTGTAAAATAAATATAATATTAATACAAAACATACAAAACATAGTACGAATTATCACCTCCAAACTTTGTCAAAAGGACTTGAATGTTATTGAGAAAGATTGTTGTGACAAAAAGCAAAGTCATATCACCATAGCTTTCACTTAGGATTTGAAGAAAAGACAGTGCAATTATGGTTAGTATTGTCTATTGGAAGAGTCAGATTTACATGAGGATATGTTAAGTCACCAAATACAAAATTCGACAATAAACAACCCTCCACATAACCCAAACATGAATCTATATTATTGAGGTTGAAATGATTATTCCATTGGATGCATTTAATGTCTTCAATGCTAGAGAACACATTATAGCTATTGAGTTGCTTATCCTTAAAAACCATCTTGAGCAAAGTGTCAAATTGTTGATGCAAAGATAGGGAGTATAGGTAGTTCAGTCACCTCTTCCAGGACCAACTCATATTCGGGAGATATTTAAGCTCACCAGCAATGATTTCAGAATTGGAAAATACACCCTTTCCATTTCTTCCCGAGGCACTAAAATAAGTGTTTCCCTATGAACTTCCAGGGACAGAGTAAAAAAGGGTGGCCACAACATCGTAGCCAAAAAGTTGTGCTTGTTTCACACCAACATGACCCAAACCACTACAATGAGGCACCATACGTTGTCTAGGAGACATAATATACGTTGCAACCTCACTGTACAAACAGTGCAAAGCAAACCCACAACCCAAATAACAATTTAAAGGGCGAACTATCACCCCCCAAGCCAAACCTTAAAACTACCAATTTGTTACCCTACCTCTGACAAAATGGCCCAAATTCAAGGACATTATTCAACTCAGGGCAATGAAGAGACATGCAAGACCATGAAATGAACCACCATCCCAAGACACAAATGGTTAGAAGAGAATTCCAAACAACCAACGTAGAAAGCCAAACCCTATGCCCAATTGACAGACGACAAAATTTAAAGCTAAGCCAACAACCACCATATAAATCTTTGAAACACCAAAAATAATGTTGACGAATAGAGAGAATATTCACCCAAACCTAAAATCAAGAACAACAATCAAGAGCCCAATGATATAGCCACCGTAACACTAAGCAAACCACAACCCCATTGAGCTACAACCATATGGAAAAGTGCCATAGATACCAACAACCTAAAACCAAGACATGACAAGGATATGATATATTTTGAAAATTATAATCCAAAAGAAATAGTTGTGAGAAGAATATCACTGATTCAAACATCGATTTGAATTCAGAATTATACAAATACAACACAAAAAAACATCAACATCGAAATAGAAATACACTCTTGAACATGAATAACCAAAAAAAACTGATTAACTAAGCACAAAACAAATTCCATCACAAGAACAACTCACAACAAGTGAAAAGAACTTAATAGAAGTGCCTCACCTATGTTCCTCCGACTCTCATACATGTGTCAATCCATTACATACAAGTCGAATTTAAGGCATGAGTTGGAAATAATTAATTCCTACTTGTCTATGGTTATAATTCTCCATTTGAGAACTTTGTTCCTACATAATAGGAATTTAGTTTCTCCTAGTTTAGTGTGTGGTTGAGAGAATCTCTCAACTCCCCTGGGCTTGGCCCTCCTGGGCTGAGGGAAAATAAAAAGAAAGTATAATTTTTTTTTAGTTTGTCGATCAAGATTGCATTGCTACTTTTATGTTAATTTTATTTGCATGGGCTCCAACCTCCTCCTCCCGGATATTGGCACGCAACTGAATCACGAGACAAATGTGTTGGAATTTTATGGTGATTTCAAACACAAAAGACCAGAGAACAATGCTCTGATACAATGGTGGAATTTTTTGCTGAATTCCTTAACAAACAGACAACACAAAAATGCTCTGTTTCTGCACAAAAAACTGATAATTTCGTTTTCTGGACTTGGTGTTGCAGCAACAGGAAACGGTGTTGCAGCAACAAGATTTTGGTGTTGCAGCAACACGATTTTGATGCTAAGTCACTTTAAGAAGTTGGGCATCAAAATCACTTATAAATTTACAGTGAGACAATTGACGCTTGGTGTAACAGCAACTAAAACAAGGGGCGTCGAATCACTAATAGACTTACAGAGTAAAATCAAAGTGTTTTTGACACTTGGTGTAACAGCAACAGAAAATCATCAAAACAGTGAACTTGTGTTCGTGAACAATAAACAAAATTGATACAGTAAACTTAGCTGTTACAAGAGGAACACTTCAGTTCCAAAAATCGATTTTCTATCTCAGAAAATCGCAGGTTCAGCACTTGCTGTGCATTTACAGAAGAGGCACACTCTTGTTCTTCTAACCTTCACTCTTTTCTCTCAGATTACAAAAATAGAACTGCTGTTCAGCACTCTGTCTCAGCACTGTGTTTCAGCAACTCTATCTCAGCACTGCTGTGCATAAAGTTTCATTCATGTGAGCTCATGCTGCTGCACATTCTTTCTCAAAAACACAGAAATTACATTTTAGCACTGTTGTGCTGTATTGCAGAGATTAACATTGTTGCCACACTCACTCAGAAATTACAGAAAAACAGAACTGTTGTTCTTTTCTGTTTTATTACTCTTTCTCTTGAGAAAACAAGACTGTTGTGCGTTTACATTTATAGGAAAATAAATATCTGAGTTTAATAATAAACTAAACAAAATATCTGCTGATATTTATCTGCGTATTTATTACAGAAGGCGGTGATGCTTTTCTCGGTGGAAATAAGTCGGTAGTCTGCAGGGGAATTGAATTCTGACTTTAATGCGTATTTAAAGTGCAAAATATCAATGGAGACTTTGCGGCATCAAACAGGCTAGAACATCTAAGAAAAATCAGATTTTTGTCCAGCTGTTCATTGTTTGCAGTTGGAATTATGTGCTACTAACACATCGTCCACATCGTCCTAACATCGGGGATTTTTCTTAATCTTTGTTTTTACCGTGAAAGCACCAAATTTCCTGTTCCTATCAACGCTAACTAACCGGCACGATATTCTTCAATGGACGAAAGGAATGGAATTGTGTGGGATTCAATGTCTTTTAAAAGCAAATAGTGCGATAAAAAAGGGCGAAGCCACCCCGCTGGTTCGTGGAATTAAAATTCACGGTATATTCCAAGTTGCGGGCGTAGTAAGTCAACCGACGTCTAATTGGCGTGTTCACGATGCCGTCCTATATACTGCAATGCATCTCATTTATTCCAACCCCATTCTCTCCAATGCCATCTTCTTCATCTGTCTTTGATTATTAAGGGTTCTTTTATCAAATATTCAAAATTCATATCACAATCAAAGTTAAGAAACCCCTCCACCTACAAGTGGATGTAGCGGTCATAAAAATTAATAATCCTCAAATGTTATTATCTTCAATACTATTACGAATAATTATAGAGAGGATTGCTTTGTTGACTAGACTTGAATAAATATTAATAGACAGATGCGACACGGCGTGTTGAATTCATTGCAGTATTAATAGACGGATGCGACACGGCGTGTTCGCATACCAAATGGCGACACACAGGAGGAATCTACACCATTATTTGCCGTCCAACGGGAAAAAATCTTTGCCGCGTCTTGACTTTGCGGTCTTCTGACTGAGATTGCCTGGCCGTTCACTTCACGCCCATTCATTCCAATGCGATCTATCTCCTTCGTCTTCTTTGCAGAATCCCTGCTACTAAGTTTTCCATATCCAGGAGCAAAGCAGAGCAGAGTGTCACAGTACATCATTGCCTTCTTACCAATTCGATGTCTTTCACTGTTTATCATGTTTGCTTTCTTCTTGCGTCTGCCCTTCTCCTCCTCCTCTGCTTCACAACATCATGTAACGGCAGTGGCTACGAAGATTGTTATTGGGGGACATGTGGGAGCATGGAATTCAGCTACCCTTTTGGGAAAATTAACAGCGGCTGTGGTGATCCTAAGTTTCAGCTAAACTGTAGTTTGGATAGCAATCCTATGCTTTTACTCAATGGAGACGAGTATGTCATCTTGCAGCCGACAGTCTTGGATAGTATTAGACAGAATAATAATAATAGCATGACAATTGTTAACTACAATCTATGGAAGAGTATGCCGGGGGGTAGTTGCAATCCTTTACGTAACTACTCTCAATTTTGGTGGCCCGCCTCTCAATTTCGTATAGCCCATGGATACACCAATCTCACGCTTTGGGGGCAATGCAATGAAAGTATTGAAGGGCATAAGCGCCGTTTATGTGGCGCTGATTGGTACGTCTTTCCCATTCCAGAATCTGGGAGACGATTCTGCCAAAGCAATATTCAACTGCCAGTTAGTAACAACTTCTCATTCCAACGGAATGGGGATCTGAGAACACGCCTCTCGACAGGTTTTGAAATAACATGGTATGCCGACACGAAGAGAACCCGAAGCTGTGGCGCTTGTAAGAAAAGTGGCGGGAGTTGTGGTTATAACATTTCAGAACCAACTAAAACATTTATTTGCTATTGTCCCTCTGGCGCCTCGCATCCAGAGATATGCCCCACCAATAGTATTGGTACTTTTCCTGAACCCCTTCTCCCAATTCGATTACGAGACCCAATGCTTAAATTATCACCATCTATAAATAATGTTTTAAATGTTCCCTCCATTCTGCACTCTTGAACCCAGGAATATATGTGCTTGTGTTTCCTTATATTGTCAATTATTCCTCCCCTTTTCAAAAACTATGGATTGTTGCTTTTACTCATAATAGTTGTTATGGCCGCGTTGCAGGTCATAAAAGCAGGCTTGCCATTGTAATAGGTAGCTATGATTTCTTCCCATTGTGAACATGTATCTTGTAATTTCCACCATTCTCACCCAGGTTAATCAACATCACAATCATATCGATTTATGTATTACTCTGCAGGTTGCATCATTGGAGGAGTTGCGCTGACAACAATAGCAGTGTTGTTCTCAATGTTTTATGCCAAGAAGAGAAGGCCTACTCCTGGTACCTCTACTTCAAGGGTGGAGAAATTCCTAAAGGAAAATGCTTATGAAATGTCAATGCCAACCAGATATTCACACTCTCACCTCAAGAACATCACAAACAACTTTGCAGAAAAGTTGGGAGAAGGAGGGTTTGGTGTGGTCTATAAAGGAATGCTTCGAAACGGCGCTCTAGTGGCTGTAAAGCTTCTTGATAGGCACAGGCATACCGAGAACCAATTCACGAATGAGGTTGCTACCATTGGACGTGTCCATCACGTCAATCTGGTTCGTCTGTTGGGGTACTGTTTTGAAAACCCTATAAGCGCACTCGTATATGAATACATGCCCAATGGATCTCTGGATAAAATTTTATTTGCCCGGAAAGAGGAGGGGCAAGTGTTAAGGTGGGAACAATTGTATTCGATTGCTTTGGGTGTGGCCCGTGGAATTGCATATTTACACCATGATTGCCAAAAGCGCATCGTACACTTTGACATCAAACCTCACAATATATTGCTGGACGCCGACTTCACCCCTAAAATTGCTGATTTCGGTCTCGCAAAACTTTGTGGAAAGGGAGACGATCATATTTCTATGACAGGAACGAGAGGGACGCCGGGATATGTTGCGCCGGAGTTGTGCCATAGTGATGCCGGTCCTGTTACAGATAAATCAGATGTCTATAGTTTCGGAATGCTGTTGCTAGAGATTGTTGGGGGCAGAAAGAATATTGATGTGCAGGTTAGCCGGTCCAGTCAATTATACTTTCCTGAATTGGCTTTCAAGCTGATTGAGAGTGGGGAGTTGGGGATGAGGTTGAGAGATGGAGAAATGGAATGTGGAGATGAGGAGAATGCGAGAAGACTCATAAAAGCTGGATTGTGGTGCATTCAATATAACTCTGCAGATCGTCCATGCATGATGAGGGTTGTGCACATGTTAGAAGGAAATGGAGATGACGTCGCCAATCCTCCGCCGCCGTTCAATTCCTCGGCCACACCTGAAAATGTTGTACTGCCATCCACGGTAAATTCTTCTTCAATTGAGATTACTTTATAGATTTATACCTTTGATTGTCTTTACTTAAACCAGTCCCTTGATTTTTGCGCGTGGATAGCCGATTTGCCGGACTCCATACAATACCTTTGTGAAAATGACTGGGTGACTGCCAGGAAGTGTTAAAACTCTAACTCAGGTGAACTGACAGCTACGAGCCATGATTTTGTTTCTGTAATGTAATAATGTTTTTACTTCTGGAGATGCAAGTTTTTTTTACTTCGATTTAATGTGCACTTTTTCTGTATAGAGCCAATTTTATCTTTTCATCTGTCTTTGATTATTAAGGGTTCTTTTATCAAATATTGAAAATTGCAAGGTGCGGTATATTTGGGTTTGTATAGAGCCATTATTTTTTAAAAGTACAATCCGTTTGCCTGTACTGATTTATTAAAAAAATTGGAATATATTGCTTTAATATTCGATTTATAAATTCATTATTTTTTTCAATGGCGTGATGGTTTGGATTTGGATTTACTAATGCATAAAAAAAATTGAAATGCAATAATTTTGGTCGTAAACTCATTATTGATAGTAATAATTTTATAATAAT
>APFE030440055.1:197730-269049 GCA_000404065.3 Pinus taeda | reverse complement strand
GTTGGGCAGCAAAGGTGGCATCCTGAATATCAGGTATGATATACCCGATAGCATCTGTGAGGCATTTTAAGGCGGCTCTCTGGCTGTGCGGCTTCACTAAGAAGAACCAATAGGCATCCCATGTTAAACTGTTGATCCCCACGATTAACCTTCCATTTTTCTCCAGCTCTGGGTAGCATGAATGCTCCAACATATTTGTCGCTGTTAATTGGCCTGGAGTACATTGGGAAATCACGTTAGACAAATAAAGAGTATTATTTACTAATTCAACCAAATTATTAGTGGTTGCCTTGCATCTTAAATCGCTCTTTCTGCCTTCATTAACTGTGATTTCCATTCTGTGAATAATATTTCCTTGTGTGATTCCAAAATTCTTGGTAGGTTAGTTGCCTGGCCCTGATCGGAATCTTGCCATTCCAGAAAATTTGTCAATGTTTCTTCGGCCTGATCCAAATCTGTCCTTGTCTTTTCTACTTTTTCGCTTATGGATGCTACTAAGTCGCACAATGGCTCTGCCTGGGTGATTTGTTGACATAGGAGCTTCATTTGATTTATCAATGCTTTATTTAATTGGAATTCCTTTGCTTTAAATTCATCTGCCTGAGGGAGCTTTTTCATTTGCTCAATTTGAGTTGATAATTGAGCGATTTGTTCATCTTTGGATTTTATCATTCCCTCAGTCGATATTTTTAATTGCGCCAATGCTGCCGATAGCTCCTTTTTCTTTTGGATTTCACTTTCATCAATCCTCTATTTTTCTTCTTGCAATTGCTTAGTCAGCTGATTATTATTTTGTTGTTGTACTAGCAATTGCGCTTCTTCCTGCTCTGCCTTCTACTGCGCTTCCGATAATTGAGCCTGTAGCGAAAAGATGTCTTGATCTTTCGCCTTTAATAGACTGCTCACCTCCGATGCTTTATCTATGGTTGCCGCCGAATATGCTCCAGCGTATTGCGATAGCTTTTTCAAGTCATCCGAGGGATCAAATTCCTCCTTCCACACAACATTGCCCGTTACTGTTAATTTAGGGAATAAAGAAGGTTGATCAGCCCTTCTTCTCTTCCTCTGTCGCTTTACAATAGCTTTATGCTTAGGGCTATAGAATACATCCAAGGGAGGAATCTCTTCTATTTGCAAAATGATTTCGCCCGATGGATCCTTAGGAATTATTTCTGTTTCCTTTGATTTGGGTGGGTCGTTGGTTTCGCCCGAAACCTGCTTTGATGTCGCTTCCTGTGTGTCTCCCTCCTTTGAAACCTCATCATCTTTAGAGAATTCTAGATTGCCGATGATTGAGTTGAATTGCTGTCATTTTTGGAGCAAATTCGGATCAATCTGTGTATCATCATTAACTCTCGAACTGCTCTCTTCTTGAGTTTTCACCTGGGTTTCTTCCTGTCGCTGCACATTTGCCTGGGTTTCTTCTCGCCTCTGGTCATGCACTTCCTCCTACTGCTTTGATGTAATAGGAGGTTGCTTGTTACGTTGCTGCTCAGGCTCGCTTGATTTTGTCGTTGTTGGAGTAGTCGTTAACAAGTCTAGAGGCAGAGTTTGCAACCTTTGTTCTCTAATTCTGTTAAATTCGGCTAGCCCCTCATCGTTGTATTCATTTATGGCGAGCGATTTAACTTGATATAGCGATTCGGCCGATGCAAATAAATCCTCAAATCTGTCTTCTTTGTCCTCAAACTTGGCCAATTTGGCCTGGTCGAGCGCATTGTAGGCGATTTTCCTTGGATCGTATCGCCTGCTTGGCAGAGTGGCTAGAGTCAGCGAATTTATCTTCCCAACTTCCTTCTCTGCATGTTTGATATCATGCAGAGTGTAAATACCAATTCGCAGGGGAAAGGAGGGCCAGACATGCTTCTTAGCTTTTTTCAGGGTCTGAGTAACCCCATCGGCATTGATCTGATAGGCTACTTCCCTGGCAAGTAACTTATCAGGGATGTATAGTGGAAGCACATGGGGCTTGGCTTGACTGCCAAAAACTCTAATATAGGTGAAATTCTCTTCTCCAAACCAACTTGCCACGGCAGTTAAATCCACTCCTGCTTGTTCAGAAATCTTCGGGGCAGGCTTATCAAAAATGGAGTAATGAATCGGCAACATGAAACCATTGCAGATTTGATACAAGTGGTGTTTGTAGTTGGTCTTCCACAACTTTTGATGATATATGTGGATGGGTGCGGGGTCTTGCGACGTCCACCTCCATCCGAGCACAGGAAATTCAGAATTAAAATATAAAACGTCTAATACATAGGCACTGTAGTAAAATGGCGGAATGAACCTCTCAGTGACGCGAGAATTAAATCTGAAATTAAGAATGGCAGTGGCTAACTTATCGAATAATATATCCGCCCAATCCATTATCTCGCCACTACATGCCGCCTCCATTAAGGGGACCATTTCTATGGTAAAATTGGCAGAATCATGTAATCCCCATAGTCTGCACATCATAATCCCAGCATAGCAATAAGGAGAGCATAGAGAGTCGACTGGGTACTTACCCGAGGATTAGTGCTTGTGCTTTGCTGGATTTTGTCTCCAGCCTCGAATTGGTTTGGACTCAATCTCATTTTATGCTCGGAACTTCTCTAGGAATGTCGTGTTATACTTCTTCTCCTCCGCTGGCAAATGATACATTTGCCTTAGATCTTTGGCTCGAAAAGAACCGAAAATCCTCCCATCTATAGTGTTGAAAGTTCTATTGGTAATTGGGATCTCTTGAATCGACCATCTTACCACATCCGTATATGGGAGAATTTGCTCTCGGGCCGCTATTCTGTGAAGAAAAGAGTTGGCCAAGTCTTTCAGATTAGCCTCAGATTTGCTAGTGCTGTCACATGAGACTTGTATTCCCGCCACCCTCGGCTCTTCAGCTTCAATCAAGTTATATGTTCCTTGCCAAGTAGCTCTGGTAAGTCCCAGGCACGTAGTGTCCGATATAAGCCCTTTCTTTTTACTGCTTGGATCAACGATGGGTTGCCCTGCGACTGGCGAAGCGGAAGGCATTGTGGTCTTTTTGGACTTCTTTCCCATTCCACTCAAGTCTGTCTCTGCGGGAGAATTCTACACAGAGAGAACGATAGGCGTAATACAGGAAACAATAACATGAATCAAATAGACTGAGATATATATATATTGATAAATTCATGGTGATTGATTGACTTAAGAGTGCTTCGCATCAAATCTGTGAACAGATCGCAAGCTTGCTGTTTTCATTAAATGGCTGTTAAGGCCTGTCAATCTCATCAATACCAGTCGTTCCGATTAATGGTTGAATGATTTATTTGAAGCGTGCCTTGGGCGATTTGGTGGTTGAGCACGGATGAGCGGCTTTTCGAAAGATAGTGCCTTAATTACGAATAAATCGTATTAAACTGCCTTTATGGTTTTACTTTGAAAACTGTGCTTTTGCCCTTTTTGCAATTGGGCATTGGGAAAATCATAAGTCATTGTTTTGGTTCCATTTAGAATCCCTGATCGCTGATAGCGATATCGCATCGCGTCGGGAGTAGCGAGTGGGGCGGTTAAGAAGGTGTGTGTAGTCAATTGCCGATTGCCGATAGCGATATCGCATCGCATCGGAGTAAGAGGGAGCTTATTTGCATTTAGCCATTATCGCCGATTGCCGATTTCCGATTGCTGATATCGCATCGCATCGAAGCAAGGGGATTTAATTGCATTCCTTCATTTCTTACCGATACCCGATAGCGATTTCGCATCAGAGCAAATCAAAATGTCCTCAATTTTTATTTCCTTTGTCGTTGCGATATGCGATCTTGCGATCGCTTTATCACAATGACAAAAGATTAATCATTTTATGTTAAGGTTTTTTGATTGGTTTATTGAAGAGGCCTTTTGGTAATGTTTTCTTTCATTTCTTCGGGCCTTTTAGAATAGAACTTAAATTGATACCAATTAAAAAACAAAAATTAAAAAGGGACCCATTTCATATTATGGTTTTGGAATAATAATGATATGAAATGGGGGGTTGTTGTAGGGCACAACAGGATTGTACACATAATCTCATATAAACATTTTCCTCTTCAATGTTCATATTTTTAGTAAAATCTAGTAAGGCGGACACATGATCTTCTGCTAAGGGTCCTATTTCTCCATTAAATCTTGGCAAATGATTTAAGTATCCATCAGGAAAATTTCCCAAGTTTGCAAGGAGAACTAAGGAAACAACCTAGCTTGAACAATGGGTCGAAAAACCATAACAACAAGTGGAGTATGGGGTGTATGAGTGGATGTTGATGAGGAAGAGGAAGATGATGAAGATGAAGGAGGTGAAGGCGAGTCGGTAGCTATATTAATGTGTGGAGGAGAGGGAGGAGACCTCTTTGAGGGTTTGAAAGGGGTTTTAATAACCAATTTCTAAACTCCTGGTGGGAAGTCTTCCTTATTTTCAAATAAAGGATTCTAGTAGATAGAAGATGTCTCTTCAAAATTAATTGAGGATGATGAAATAGAATAAGGAGTTGGATTAATGAAATATTGAGGTTTGAATTTAGGTAAATGTGAACCCAATTCTTCCTCAGATGAAGGTGATTTGATAGGAATGAATGGAACTTGATATGTTCCAAGTGACTGTATCAAAAATGTTGATGGAAGGTGTTGGAACTATGACACGGATTTGGCACTATGACGCAGGTGTTGTCCTTGATGACAACTCACTCAGATGATAGATCACAGTTCAGACTCATAGAATGAAGAAAGACAGGTATACACAGGTTCCTTATTGACCAAGCCACGTGTACACATGGGTTAGAAGAACAAAAGATGCGTATAACGTACACACAAACATTCACAGAAGGAAAGGCACGTACATATTGGAAAACTAAGTTTTGGTTTGTGGTATTTGGTCCAAGGTATTGGTCCTAAGTGGTTTTAGTCCATGGTATTGAATAAGGCCTAAGATTATAAAAGGAGGAGAAGGTCATTAGGCAAAGGTACTCAAGTATTGAATATTTGATGAAGTGCAAGATCTAGAATACATGTTATTGGGTTATGGTGCATAGTTGGATCTGAACCAAGGATGAACCTTACCGCTTGACGAAGGATAAGATCTAGTGATGGGTCAAGATCTTAAGCTTTGAGTGAAGTATATTTATGTGGTTTTTATCATTTATCTAAATAACTGGCACATGTTGTAGTCTGTAAATATGATGATCTGGGTATAGCTGAAGTCTGGAATTGTTTTAAATTTTAAAGCATCATTTACATATCTGTACGCAGGTTCACTTTAGAAAAGGTGTTTATACACGATGGTTCTTCATATCAAAACAACGTGTACATCTTAAATTTGATTTGCAGATCTATATGCAGGTTTGCCTTGAGAAAAGTGCACATGCACGCAGGTTCAACACATGGAAGTAGCGTATACCTCATAAAAATGTTTTAGCTGCTTCTGTTTGCTGTTGCAGTGTTCTGGGTTCTGGCTTGGGTTCTGGTTACTGTGTTCTAGTTACTGCATTCTGAAAAGTGATTGATTGATTCAACTGTGGTTGGTGCAAAGGAAATTGGTTGATGAATATAGATTTGATGTTTGAATGATGTTATTGATCGATCCAGTCTACAAATTTATTGATATCCTTGTCTACTAAGTTTGAATCAAAAGTATCTGCCATAGAAGAAAAGCAGGATCTTCAGACTATTACTATGACACATCTGCACATAATATTAACTACTTTTGAAATGAGAAAAAGAGGTTCATCAGATATGAGAGAAGCCACATTTAAAGCTCCAAGAAGAGAAGAACTCAATGAATCAGGACATCTTTCAGAAGGAGAGGAAGAAGCAAACTTTGTCAAGAACCTTCAATGGGGTTCCGGAAGATTCAGAGGTAAACTACCTTTCAAATGTTTTTCTTGTGGAAGAGTCAGTCATTATGCTACCAAGTGTCCTCATAAAGATAAGCTTGATAAAGGTAAAGAATCAGTAAAAATGGAATAGAAAACAAAGTTTAAGTAAGAAGAGCTACTATGCGCATGAATATAGTGATGGTTTATCAATTAGTGATGAAGATGAAAATAGTAATGACTATAGACTTCTGATGGCTTTTGAAGATGATGATTTCTTGGATGCTTTAGATGAAGATGACCTTTATGAAGAAATATCTAAACTCAAAATATGTTTAGAAGAAACGAATATGATTATAGATACTCTGACATTCCAATTTGCAGAAAGAGAAAAACAAAACGAAAAACTAGAATGTGAAATTGTGGGTCTAAGAAAGGATATTGAGAAAACAAAATCTCTCAATCTTATATTTTCTAAAGGATCAAAAAACTTAAATGAAATTATCAAAGTGCAGTGTTCTCCTCTAATAAAGATAGGTCTTGGATATACTGAAGAATCATCTCAAGCATAGAAGTCGTCAACCTCCACTAAAAGCTATCTTGATGCAGCAAAGAGCAGTGAACAGTTTGACAATTGTCAGCAAAGGCATAAAGCATATCACTAGGTAAATCAGGCTCAATTTACTTCAAGGATGAACAAAATCTACAACCAACCTCAGGTAAATCATACTAAATCTATTTCAAGAATGAATATCAATAGAAACTACAATCACCAGGTCAGTAGATTCGATAATCGCAGGACTTCTTTAATGGAAAATGTTTTTCATTTCAGAACTTTGGACACAAAGCTGCTTAATGTGTTGCTTACAAGACCATCATGACTAGAGAAGCATGAAATCAAAGGAATGTGATAGGGATAATGAAATAGACCTACAACAACTTTTCTCTTCTTGAAAATGAAATAGAATGCTCTATCTCCAACAACTTTGGTCATGAAGAATCTGAATGCACGAGTAAATTTCGGCAAACATCTCAGAAGGAGAAAACTTCACTAAGTCCCAAAATATGGAGAAAGAAAGAACCGCAAACAGAAATATGTGGTATAGCCTTGTATGTAGAAGGACAAGAAAATCAGTGGTAGATAGACAGTGGATGCTCAAAACACATGATAGGTGACAAAGAAAAACTTCAGTCATATAATGCCTTAGAAAAGGAAAAGAAGGTCTCATTTGGAAATGATACTCCTTCTGTCATAAAAGGTAAAGGTTCTGTTCTCTTAAAAGAAAAAGTTAAAGTTGGGAATGTTATGTATGTTGATGGTCTAAAGCATAACCTGTTGAGTGTCGGTCAAATGTGTGATCAAGGAAATGAAGTAGTATTTTGATCAAATGGATGTGTTGTTCGTGAGCTTGATATAGGAGAAACTGTGATCAAAGGTATAAGAACTCCAAACAACTTATACATACTCAAGGTAGGACAACAACAGTGCTATCTAAGCAAAAATGATGAACACTAGCTATGGCACAGAAGATTGGGGCATCTAAGCTTCTCTCAAATGAGAAAAGCATGCAAATTCCAGGTTGTTTGTGATCTTCCTCATATCAACATCCCAGAAAATACAATATGCAAATCATGTCAATTTGGTAAACAAACCAGAGCGTACTTCCCTGAAAAGGAAGGATCAACTAGTAAGCCTCTTGAACTTGTTCATACTGATTTATGTGGACCATCAAGGAAAAAGTCACCTTGTGGAGAAGAATACTTTATATTGTTCATTGATTATTTTTCCAGAATGTGTTGGATAGGACTTCTAAAGCATAAAGATGAAGCATTTGAAAAATTCAAAGCCTTCAAAGCTTTGGTTGAAAATGAATCAGATCGCAAAATAAAATGCCTCAGGTCTGATCGAGGAGGGGAATTTACCTCAGATGAATTCTTTGACTTTTGTGAAGAACATGGAATAAAAGGGCAATTCTCCACTGCAAGGACTCCTCAGCAAAATGGAATGGTAGAAGGATGAAAAGAACTATTCAACAAATGGCTTGTACTATGCTAGATGAGTTTGGAACTCCTGCAACCTTCTGGGGTGAAGCTACATTCGCTGCACCACTATTCTCAACCAAGCAAATGTTCGGTTAAACGACACTCAAAATCCACCTGAACTTTGGTATGGTAAGAATCCTACTATAAAATACTTCAAAGTTTTTGGAAGAAAATGTTACATCAAAAGGACTGATGAAAAACTTGGTAAGTTTGAACCTAGAGCAGATGAAGGCATTCTCCTTGGTTACTCTTCTTGAAGTAAAGGATATAAATGTTATAATAAAAGACTTGGGAAAATTATTGAAAGTATTGATGTTGTGGTTGATGAAGCATGTAAAAATACAAAGCAAGTAAAAACTGAAGATTGTGAAGAAGATGAGGATTATCCTCCCACATCAAATCAGACTAACTCTGAAGAAGAAACCAATGAAGCACCATAAGAACAGATAATAGTAGAAGAAAAGACTCCATCCAAGTATTGTTGGGTGCAAGAATTACACTTAAGTAAACTTCTCAACACTTAAATTTTCAACCTGGGGGATTCGTAAACTTAGAGACAAAGCACAGGTAATGCCAGAGATGGTATGAATATTTCTAATATCAATTCCTACTTTCTTTAAAGGAAAGATTGTAGAATCAAACTATAAAGAGAAAAAGGCAACTTGAACCATCAAAATAATCTGAGACTGGAACAAGGGAAAATGTACTTGCAAAAGCGTTTTAGAAATAAAGTGGCAATTACTCTAGCTAACTATTTATTATCTAATGAGTGTATGTTTTCTTTAACAGTATTCTACAGATGGGCCCTTCAAACCTGCTTATGTAAAGGTTTCCTTCTTGCAAGAATCTATCTTGCACTAGTGCAGGAACATCGATTTATGAAGAGGTGTAAAATGATGCCTATACTAAAAGTGTTTTTCTTTGTGCAAGGGCTTGAACTCTCTCAAGTCCAAAGCACTCAGATCCTGTACCAAGAAACTAGTTCTTGCACTAGATCAGAGCTTCTTACACTTAGCTTTAATTCTTGAAATCAACACTTAATTACTGCAAGTGTTATGAGACCAAATTGCATACCAAAAAGATGAATGTTTCTGGATTTAGCAAAGTGTAGAAATAGAGAAACAATCCTTATAATTTATATTGTTATGAAGTATTAATGAAAGAAAGAAAGCTATTAGAAGTAAACTAAAAAGGCTTGCTACATCACACAATCTTGCATTGGTGCAGGTGTAGTTCTTCTACTTAAACTAGATAGGAAACCAAATCAAACATACTTGTAGAAAGTGAATAGCACACCAACTTGCACTAGTGCATTTAATTTCTCCTGCTTGGACCAGGTGGGGAAAACCAAACAAAACGTGAAGAAAGTGAATAACACACCAATGTGCACTGGTGCAGGTAATTTCTCCTACTTGGATCGGGTGGGGAAAACCAATCCAAAATCAGATGCAGGGAAAAGAAATTTAACTACTTCACACTGCAGATTTGCTTTCACTCAAACATGAATTCAAATGTTGTAAACTAAATCTCGCATGGCAGTATAAAACATAAATTACAAGATCAGAAAATAGGGAGAACGTGTTGGGTTGGTTGGGCCCTAGCTAAACAGCTCGTTTCCCTTTTAAATGGAAACACTACTCAATGCTGTATCAATTCATCAACTGTTAAAAATAAAAATAAGATTCATGAAATGTAAGGTGGATCTCCCTTTCTTATTAAATCATAAAGGCAAATACATGCATGATTACATACCAAGCCTAGATTTGGGCGACAACAAAATGCAGGCCTGTTACTGCCTTCCAGGTTCTATCTCTATTCTATACAACTCTATCAACCATTCACCATTTCATCCTATTTACATTTCTCATTATATAGGTCCTTGGCCGAAGGCCAAAAGGATCGTTTAACTCGTTACATAACCGATTGCAGAATTTATATTGTTCAACTAATTACATGAATGATTGCAGGTCGTTCAACTAATTACATAACCGATTGTAGAATTTAGATTGTTCAACTAATTACATGACCGATTGCAGGTCGTTCAACTAATTACATAATCAATTGAAGAATTAAGCTTTTGACCTTCAAAATTAGGGATTTTAACAGAACAGGCGGTAGCAATCTCCAGCTATTCGTTTATCATAAATCCGATCTCAACTACCTCTAGATTTCCTTACTGTCGTAACTGGAGCTCGCCTGCCTTCAGATCTAACCTACTGTCCTGGCTAAAGAAGCACAAAACTTGATGGTGATCAAGGAGATCCGGATCTGTTGTAAGCATTCGCGGTGCTGGCACTGGTGCAAGATCCACTCCTACACTAAGATCAACGGTCACGTAAGCATTTAACTACCAAATAACATTGGAGGTATCGATAAGTTACGAAAGTAATTATAAGCAAGAAATCATGTAATAAATAATTAACAAATTCTAAGTTAAATTAAAAAATGTAAAATATGAAGTTAAAGCAAAATGTGTCATCATTCTTGCACTAGTACAAGATGAGGGTGTTAAGATGGGTAAAATAGGGGTATTTAGGAAGGGAAAAATGGTCAAATAGGGGAAATTTAGGGGATTAACATCCTTCCATCCCTAAATTGTTGTGCGTCCTCACACAATTTCTTTACCTCTGCAAAAAACTTCAAAATTTTAAGCACTCCAACTCAATCCTGCTCTGGCATGTTGTCCTCAGGCTACACTATTTCAACCTTCTTCTTTCTAATACTCCTTAACTTCTTTGTCACCTTTTTCAATTGCTTGAAACATCATGCAGCTCAATATTTCCAAACTCTGACCTCGCTTTTATTTTTCTGGAGCTCTGCCTTTAACTCTCCTCTGCTCTGTTCTTTCTCCTCCTACACTTCGACTACAAGTTGCTCCAAGTTCTGCACTTGAAGCTCCAAATCAGCTACCCAAGTAGCAGGAGTCACCAATTCCTTTCCTCCTTCTGTTTCAGTAGGGGCTGTAACTTCCTCAAGGACTTTCATATCTGCCATGGTCACATCAGGGAACTCTTCTCCCTCTGGTCCCTCTTTTTTTAGCTCTTCCTCCTCTCGTTCTTCTTCCTCCTCCGATTCTTCTTCTTCCGGTTCTTCTTCCTCCAGTTCTTCTTCTTTCGATTCTTATTCTGTTGTGGGTTCTGTCTCTTCTTTTTCTGGTTCTTCTGCCTCTTCTTATTCTACGGATTCTTCTTCTCCTACGTCGTCTTTTTCTTCAGCTCCTTCTTCTGTCGGTTCTGCCTCTTCTTTTTTAGGTTCTTCTGCCTCTTCTTCTTCTGCGGATTCCTCTTCTTCTGAGTCCTTTTGATAAAATTGGCTAGCAGAGTATCATCCTTGACCTCTGCAATCTTTGTCACATCTACAAGGACCGATAGTTTGTCGTTCTCGGGGGCCTGTGCCTGTGGTGATGGAGTACTAGGGGTTTCTTCAGCGGGTGCGCTAGCTATCTCCTTAGCTAAAGACGAGGCCTTCTCTTCTGTCGATTTTTCCGACCGCTTCCTTTTCACACTAGTAGGAGAAGGACTTCCCTTTTCACTTTTGCTTGGGCCCTTGCTCATACTAGCGAGGTCCTTTATCTCTTCGCCAGTGACTGTCCCTTCGTGTAGCTATTTTAACAACGTTTCCCATGTCATTCCTTTCTTCTCCAGCTGCTTCAGGACCAAGGTTTTGATCAGGCCGTGATGGTATAACCTTGTATCAGCCTAGTCTGCCCTTCCATCCTGTATGATTTTAGCCATTTTCTCCAGGCTTTTAAGCAGAAAGTAGGGGAATTTCATCCTCCATCGGACGTGTCGGCCTACTTCAAAATGTTGGAGCATTCTAAAATGCTACACCAAGGTGTGGGTGTATCTTCCCTCACAAATCAAAAACTTCTGCAAAATAAAGAGGAGGTCCTGCCACTGTCCTATCAGGGCTTTGCGTGGAATTCCTAATTTCCAGTCCACCTCTATCTTTTTGTCAATGACGAAACTTTGCCATCGTTTACTTTCCAGCTTCTAATTTTTGAACCATTTTTCTCCCGTGTTGTCCAAGCCCATTGCTGCTGCTATGAATTGCTCTGTAATTTTGAATTTAAGAGGCCCAATTTTCACTCGGCCGTTTTTAAAACTTCTTGCAAACCATAGGGAGACTTCTTTGTCATACTCATCAAAATTCTATAGGAACTGTAGAAAACCTGAGTCTCACATTAGTGCAATACTATTGCGATACTCAACAGTCTGCTCAATTTTACTGAGAGACAGTGGTTCATTCTGGACAGGCAACATTGCTGCTAGCAGCTATGAATAGTCGAGCTCTGAGACTTTGCATGCAATACCATAGAAATCAACCTTCATAAATAGAAATCTAACTGTTCATCCATCCTTTCCATCATATCATTGGTTCACCTGCCATAGACACACAACATCTTGGAGGTCTGGCCGAATTGGTACTCGCGGTGGCGGTTTAACAGTTAGCTGAAGTCATAATTACATGTGAATGGACGTTTAGGATTATGGTGGAGCGGGGTAATCATGACTGAAGGACATTTAGATTATGGTGGAGCGGGGTAATTACGTGCAAGCAACAGTTAACACATTTCCACATTTCTTCATAATACAAAAAAGGAACTTAGCATTCATTAAAAAAATCATGATTTATGCTTAAAAAAACTTTTTACTTTTAATTAATTTCATCCTATTTAATATGATAGCATAAATACTTCATCGGTGAAATGAAAAGACTTCATATAACTTTCCATAATTACCACTTTCTTATGCCATATGATATAAAAATAACTTGTACTATGCTGCTGACGAGGTGCATGCTCGTACTGATCTTGCACTGCTTAAAATCATACTATTCTGCTGGTACTTTTCTGGTTATCTTATCACATAGGACAACATGCTTGCACTAGTGCAAAAATAATATCTAAAACAGAGAATTTAAATATAGGCTGGATTTTCACATGATTTCCTCAACTTTTACTGGCAATTTGCTTTGCCCTTCCTTGATGCTTCAGAGCATATCCTTTTTCTTTTGTGTGCAAGATCTTGCAATAAATTCATGAGGGAATAAAGAAGTGGGAAAGGGGAATTTTTAGAATGGGAAGGAATTCTATTACAAGGATTCCAGGAAAGTACCAAAAAGAGGGAATAAATAGAAGTGGGATAGGGAAAACAATTTTAGGGGTAAAGTGGGATTTCTTCGAAGCAGACAAGGTAAATTTTAGAAGAATGTGGGAAGGTTAATACTATGGGATTAAAGAAGAAAATTGAGGGAATATTACGAAAGTGGAGCATGAAGAAAGGCAAAAAAATTTCTAGAAGGTTTGCCTGCACTGGTGCAAGAAAAATAACTGCAGCGAAAATTAAGCGTTACTTGAATAAAAAATATCCATGCTAATTACCCCAACTGTATAAAGGTTGGTTCTGTTGAACTTGCTTCTACTTGGTGGTAGCTAGCATATCTAAAGATCAAGCAACATTTTATTTTTATTAGAAATTTTTGATCTTCCTGCCAGCAAGCTAGTTTTCAGGTTGATCCTTCTGCAATCATGTCAGCAAACTGATTTTCATAATTACAAGAATATAATTTTTTTCTTTACTTTTATTATTATTATTATAATATTATATATATATATTATAATAGATAGATAGATAGATAGATTAGATAGATAGATAGATATATATATATATATATATATAAATATATATATATATATATATATATTATATATAGTATATATATATTATATATATATATTATATATATATATATATATATATATTATATATATATATCTTGAGAAGAAGAAGAATTCATGTTTTCAAAAGGTTGGTATTACCATTCTCCACTACTGTTCCAAATTGTTGTTGGACTTGTTGTGTAAAATCTTTCCTGGTAAGGGGCTGAAAGTACTTCTTTAACCTGTGTCCATTTACCAAGAATACTGAATTCTATCCATCAATAGTTTTAACTTCTACTGCTCCATTTTCAAATACTCGGATCACTTCATAAGGTCCCATCCAATGTGTATGGAACTTCCCTTTAAAAATTTTAAATCTAGAATCATAAAGGAGCACCCAATCACCTGGTTGGAACTGCTTTTTTTGAATAAACTTGTCATGCCATTTCTTACGTTGCTGTTGAATTAGTATTTTCTGCTAAACAACATCCCTTCAAAACTCATCTAACTCATTTAATTGGAGAAGACGTTGTTACTGTGCCTCAGAGATATCTAGTCCTAACTGAACTGCAGTCCTGAAAGTTTTGATCTGGAATTCAATTGGTAACATAACTTGTTTGTCATATACTAGCTCATATGGTGTATGTCCTGTGCTATTTCTCCAAATGGTTTTGTATGCCCACAAAGCTTCTGGTAATCTTTCAGCGCAGTATTTTCGATGCTTATTGACTATCTTTGTAAGAATGGACTTGATCACTTTGTTTATAGATTCCACTTGGTTGTTTTCTTGCGGGTGATACGACGTGGATTTCATGTGCCGGATCTTGTATTGATCCATCGCACCCTATACCAGATTAGAAATAAACTGCGAACCATTGTCAGAAACAATTTCCCTAGGCACACCAAATCTAGTGAAGGTTTCTGTAAAAATAAAATCAACAACAACTTTTTCTGTAGCAAAAGAAACAACTTTAGCTTCTACCCATTTTGTAACAAAATCTTTACAAAACAAAATATGTTTTTTTCTTAATGATGTTGGATTTATTGGCCCTATAAAATCAATAGCCCATTTTTCAAATGGCTTAATCATAACTTGGGGGCATAAAGGCATTTCATTGGTTTGATTAGGCTGGCTCATTGCTGACAGTTATCACAACGCTTAACATACTATTTGGCATCCTTAAACAAGTAAGGCCATAAGTAACCAGCGCGAAACACTTTATATGCAGTCCACTTATTAGCGAAGTGGCCTCCACAAGGTTCATCATGAGTAGATTTCAATATGTCAAACACTTCCTCCTCTCTTACACTCCTATGATAATCAGATTTGGGCCTGTGTAAAAGACATCTCCTTGAATCCAAGAGTATGTAGCACTTTTCCAAATAATATTCCACTTTTCATGAGAGGACAAGTGGGGTGGTGTTTTCCCAGTAACCAAATAATTAGTAATGTCAGCAAACCATGGAGAATCTCTTGACATAGGAAAAATATGTCATCTAGAAAATCATCATTAATAGGAGTTGTTTCACCAGGATTATCTAATCTAGAAAGAAAATCTGCTACAACATTAGATTTTCCTGGTCTATCAACAATAGTAATATTAAATTCTTGTACCAATAGTAACCACCTAGTCACTCTACCACTAGTTAATGGTTTGTTCATAAAATATTTAATCGCAGAATGATCAATATGTACAAATACTTCATATCCTGTAATATAGTGCCTGAACTTATTAATTGCAAAAATTAGAGCTAAAAAGTCTTTCTCTGTAACTGTATAATTTAATTCAAAAGAAGACAAAGTATTAATAATATAATAAATAGCATAGGATTGTTTATTTTCCTCTTGTCCTAAAGCTGCACCAATAGCCAAATCTGAAGCATCAGAGGAAATATGAAAAGGCAGAGACTAGTTAGGACCTCTCAGAACTGGTGCTTGTACTAACTTTTCCTTCAATGTTTCAAAAGACTGTTGGCAAGTTGTAGTCCAAGAAAATTCACTATCCTTAGCTAGAAGTCGAAAAAGAGGAGTAGCTATCTTAGAAAATTTTTCAATGAATCTTCTATAGTAACCAACATGTCCTAAAAAACTTCTTACTTCCCTTTGAGTTTTGGGTGCAGGAAGATGAAAAATGATTTCAAACTTTGTTGGATCAACCTGGATACCTTTACTAGAAATCAAATGGCCAAGTACCACACCTACTTTGCACATTAATCTACATTTGTTATCACTCAAAGCGAGATGGGATTCGTCGCAACGAAGGAGTACTTTTTCCAAGTTTTCAAGCGCTTCCTGAAAAGAATCACCAAACACAGAAAAGTCATCCATATAAATTTCCACAAATTCCAGAATAGAAAAAATAGCCAAGGCTGTCCTTTAAAAGGTAGCGGGGCATTACATAAGCCAAAGGGAAGCACTCTATAAGAAAATGTAGCCCATGGACATGTAAAAGTAGTTTTGTCATGATCTTTGGGTGCAACCTGTATCTGGTTATAGCCACTGAAGCCATCCAAAAAGGAAAAGTATTCATTTCCTGCAAGGGTATAAAGCACTTGGTCAATGAATGGGAGAGGGAAATAATCTTTGAGAATGGCTTTGTTTAATTCTCGATAGTCAATACAAATATGCCATCTTCCATCTTTATTAGGTACTAGTACTATTGGAGAGACCCACCGACTCTCAGAAATAGGATAGATAAAACCGACATCTAAGAGTTTCTGTACTTCTTCATTGACAATATCTCTTAGAACTGGATTTATTCGCCTTTGGGGTTGTTGGATAGTTCAGGCTCCTTCCTAAATATAGACATGATGTGTGCAAGTTTCAGGAGGGATACCCTTCATATCTTCATAGCCCCATGCAATGGCACTAAGATGGTTTCGCAACAAATTCACAAGCTGCTGTCGCTGAGATGAGTCCAAATCTGAACTAATATACAAGGATTTACTAGGGCTAATCTCAGCAAGAGTAGTATCAGGCTCAGGAGTACTCAAGGGAGTGGTCAAATGCAGTAGTACAGAAGAATGGGAATCATGATTTTCTTGAAAATCTAGGCTGAAAATTTGGCTCAATGGCTCAAAATTAGGCATAATGTCTAGATTATTCAGGAAATCTTGAATCTCATCTTCTTGTGAAGACCCAGTATAATGATGGATAAGGGAGATGGTTTAGTCTTGTCATCACTACTTTGATCCAACCATAAAGCATCTCGAAGGTCCTGAATGGATCTAGCAGAGGGATATAAGGTAACTTTCTTCCTAGAGTCTCCATGTGAAATATACATATCACTAGAATGACATCCAATATATGCATCAACGGTAGCAAGCCATGGTCGACCCAAGATTAAGGGATGTCCTCCTATTGGGTTCTTTGGTTGAAGCGCAATGAAATCAGTAGGATATTCCCAAGAATCTAATGAGATGATCACATCATCCAATACTCCTGGCTTAATTTTAGATCTATCTGTTAATTCAAGCACAATGGGAGTAGGGCAAAGATGAGATAACCAAATTTGATCCATGGTTTTCTTAGTCAGGACATTAATGGCTGCCCCTAGGTCTATAATAACATTAGAGACAAGGGCATTACCAATCTGAACTGAAGCAACAGGGTTTCCAGGATCAATATATTTTTCCATATATACACATCCTTTCATCAACTCTGCTGCCCTACCAACAAATTGAATGGTTTGGGGTTCCAATTTATTCCTCTCAAGTTTCTTGAGACAGAGTTCCTTAATAATCTTCATACAAATGGGGATCTCTTTGATGGCTTGAAGCAAAGGTATTTTAATGAAAATATTCTGAAGCTCGAATGCCAAGCTAGTCTCAGAAATAGGCTCACTTCTTTCCATTACTAGCCTCTTTGGGAAGGGAGGCTGGTTGGAAGAAGGTGGCAAGGATCCAACGGGTAAGGGCTGCTTGGTGACTGCTTTCAGAGAATGGTTAGGAGTTTCATCTTCTCCTTTCTCTTCAACAATCACTGTGGGTCGGTTATGATTTTATGATGTTACAGTCATTCCCGATCTTAACTGAATATCATGAACCCCAACTGGAATAGACTGGTGCTCAAATGGTAAAGGTGGGTTTGTTACATAAATCATTTGCACTGCTTTTTTATTCTTAGGATTGGGCATAGGTTGACCAGGCAATTGAGGAGGTCGAAAGGGTGGAGGTAAAGGAAATGGTGGAGTAGACTGACTCGGAAGCTGAGGCATTGAATTTTTTGTATGAGGATATGACTACATAGGTGGCTGTTAGGAATATGGAGCATGAGTTGGCCCTCTCCAACCTTGCTGCCATGGTTGAGAAGGTTGCCCATGCTAATATTGATTTCTGTACTGCCACTGTTGATTAGTGTTAGGATAAGAATATGCATGTAAATTATAACCAAAATAGTGTGGAGAAAATTCAAGAGCTATACCTGCACCTACCTAAGGCCAATTTCTTCTTGCTCCCATAGCATTCAAGTATTCAGCTTCAAGTTGTCCCCCTGTAAATACAGCTTTAAGTCCTAGTATAGAGGGACATTTTTCTATGATATGGTCTTCTGCACAAATAGCACACTTATTAGTTTCTTTTAAATTAAGAGGACACTCTTTAGGAGGATACTTGTCTCTACATTTAGGATAGAAAATACATAGTGACTCTTGTTCCTTTATAAGTTTTTGTTGAAATTTTAAAGAGTCCAACTGTTTAGAAACAACATTCATTATATCAATTTTCATGTTTTCCATTTTATTTTATACTCCAATAATCATAGCATCAGTAGATTCAGTTTTTCTATTTCTATTTCGAGTTCCTCTACTATATCTATACTGATTTCTTGAAAATTCCCTACATAATTCACAAATTTGATCAAAAGTTTGTTGAGAAATATCACCTTGTCCTAGCAGATTTATATTATTTCTAGCATTATCAGTAATTCCTCTTAAACAAGGTTCTAATAGTGCGGGAATCAAGCTTAAGTTTCGACCTTTGTAAAATATATAGAAATATTTCTAAGTAATCTTCAAGAGTTTCATCATCATCCTGTATGATTGTAAAAATCTCATCCCTCATGTCCCGAGTTTTGCAATATTCCTGATATTTAGACAGAAACACTTTCTTCATCTGATCCCAAGAGGTTATAGATTTTCCTCTTAGCCCCATGAACCAGTGTAAAGTTGAGTCCTTGAGAGTAGCAGGAAATAATCTTAACTTCTGAGCATCAGTGGAATAATCATAACTTCTACAGAGAATATCAAACTCGAATAGAAAAGAGTCAAGCTCTTCATGAAATTTACCATGGAAATGGGGAGAGTTGATGGTGGAATATTCTTCATTTGCACCATAGTATCAGGACCCATAATTGGAAACACAAAAGTGGATTGTTCTCCACTTACCTAGTTTTCACCAGACCCTTCCACATAGTCTTCATGATCTGTCATCGTTTCTCTCTTACTCTCAACAGGCTGAACCACACCTGAGTTGTTTTCACCATAATCTAGGTGGATTGTTCCTACGTGATGGGTTTGAATTGGATTGGTCTTCCTACTCATAGAAGGAGATCCAATATGAGAATTGTTTTTACAATTCTTTTGGCCCTTAGTGGGCTTTGAACCCTTACCTTTCCTAGGCATTCATTTTAGAAAAAGAAAGAAAAACAACAAGTAATTTCTTGTAAAAATGCGGTTAGAAATCAATTAACACCAGTAAAATTCCTTCAAAAGAAAAATCTTTTCCAAGCAATACTAAAAAAAATAAAGAAAAAATACCTCTATTGTATAATCAGAAAATTCTTACCAAATCAAATTGCCTCCCCGGCAACGGTGCCAAAATGTTGGGCGCAGGAATTACACTTAAGTAAATTCATAAACACTTAAATTGTCAACCCAGGGGATTCGTAAACTTAGAGATGAAGCACAGGAAATGCTAGAGATGGTACAAATATTTCTAATATCATTTCCTACTTTCATTAAATGAAAGATTGTAGAATCAAACTATAAAGAGAAAAAAGCAACTTGAACCATCAAAATAATCTGAGACTGGAACAAGGGAAAATGTACTTGCAAAAGAGATTTAGAAATAAAGGGGAAATTAATCTAGCTAACTATTGATTATCTATTGCGTATGTGTTTTCTTTAGCAAAGTCACTTTAGCAGTCTTCTACAAATGGGCCCTTCAAACCTACTTATGTAAAGATTTCCTTCACGTAAGAATCTATCTTGCACTAGTGCAAGAACAACGATTTATGCAGAGGGTATAAAATGACATCTGTATTAAAAGTGTTTTCTTCATGCAAGGGCTTGAACTCTCTCAAGTCTAGAGCACTTAGATCCGATACCAAGAAACTAGTTCTTGCACCAGTTCAAAGCTTCTTACACTTAGCTTTAATTCTTGAAATCAACACTTAATTACTGCAAGTGTTATGAGACCAAATTGCATACCAAAAGGATTAATGTTTCTGGATTTAGCAAAGTGAATAAATAGAGAAACAATCCTTATAATTTATCTTGTTATGAAGTATTAATGAAAGCAAGAAAGTTGTTAGAAGTAAACTAAAAAGGCTTGCTGCATCACACAATCTTGCACTAGTGCAGGTAATTTCTCCTGCTTGGACCAGGCGGGGAAAACCAAAAAAAACGTGTAGAAAGTGAATAGCACACCAACGTCCACTGGTGCAGGTAATTTCTCCTATTTGGACCGAGCGGGGAAAACCAATCCAAAATCAGATGCAAGGAAAGGAAATTTAACTACTTCACACTGTAGATCTACTTTCACTCAAACAGGAATTCAACGCTATAAATTAAATCACACTTGGAAGTACAAAACATAAATTAAAAGAACAAAAAATAGGGAGAACATGCTGGGTTGGCTGGGCCCTAGCCAACCAGCGTGTTTCCCTTTTCAATGGAAATGCTACTCAGTATTGTATCAATTAATCATCTATTAAACATAAAAATAAGATTCATGAAATGTAAGGTGGAGCTCCCTTTCTTATTAAATCATAAAGGCAAATACATGCGTGATTACATATGCAGCCCAGATTTGGGCAATAACAAAATGCAGGCCTGTTACCACCTTCCTGGTTCTATCTCTGTTCTATACAACTCTATCAACCATTCACCATTTTGTCCTATTTACATTTCTCGTTATATAGATCCTTGGCCGAAGGCCAAAAGGCTCGTTTAACTCATTACATAACCGATTGTAGAATTTAGATTGTTCAACTAATTACATGACCGATTGTAGGTCATTCAACTAATTACATAATCAATTGTAGAATTTAGATTGTTCAACTAATTACATGAACGATTACAGGTCGTTCAACTAATAACTAATTAGGAATTTTAACAGAATAGGTCGTAGCAATCTCCATCTGTTCATTTCTCATAAATATGATCTCATCTACCTCTAGATTGCCTTGCTGTCATAACTGGAGCTCGGCTGCTTTCAGATCTAACATGTTTTCATGGCTAAAGTGGCACAAAACTAGGTAGTGATCAAGGAGATCTAGATCTGCTGGAAGGATTCACGGTGTTGGCACTGATGCGAGATCCACTCCTGCATTAAGATCAACGGTCAGATAAGCATTTAACTACCAAATAACATTGGAGGTATTGATAAGTTATGAAAGTAATTATAAGCAAGAAATCACGTAATAAATAATTAATAAAAGCTAAGTTAAATTAAAAAATGTAAAATATGAAGTTAATGCAAAATGTGTCATCGTTCTTGCACTAGTGCAAGATGAGGGTGTGTAAGATGGGTAAAATAGGGGTATTTAGGAAGGGAAAAATGGTCAAAAAGGGGCAATTTAGGGGACTAAAAGGTATGTTTAGAAAGATCATCTAGAGACTCAAATTTTGGGACAGAAAGAGGCAGGTGTGCAGACAAGAAGAACAATTACAGAAGCTTCAAGCTATCTAGCATTTCTTTCCTCCACCGAACCTCAAAATGTAAATGAAGCATGCAAAGATGAATATTGGGTCAAGGCCATGAATGAAGAACTTGAGCAAATTGAAAAGAATAATACATGGGAATTACTTCCTAGACCTCATGATAAGAATATCATAGGAACTAAATGGATATTCAAAAACAAGTTGAATGAAAATGGAGAAGTTATTAGAAACAAGGCCAGACTTATTTGTAAAGGATATGCTCAACAAGAAGGTATAGATTTTGAAGAAATTTTTGCACCTGTTGCTAGACTTGAAGCCATAAGAATGTTCCTTGCTCTTTCTAGTTTTCAGAAATTCAAAGTATACCAAATGGATGTAAAATTTTCCTTTCTTAATGGAGACTTAGAAGAAGAAGTCTATATTGAGCAACCAGATGGATTCATTCTTAGAAATGATGCCAAACTTGTATGCAGACTCAGAAAGGTTCTCTATGGTCTAAAACAATCTCCAAGGGCCTGGTATTACCATCTTGACAAATATCTCCATCAACAAGGTTTTTCAAAAGGATCATATGATAGCAATCTGTATACAAAGATTGACAATAATAAATTGCTAATACTTGTTGTGTATGTTGATGATATCATTTCTGGTAGCAATGAAGAAGCCATGAGTCAAAATTTTGCTTCGATAATGCAGCAAGAATTTGAAATGTCCTTGCTTGGTGAGCTTACATATTTTCTTGGTCTACAAGTTCAACAAAATAAAGATGGTATTTTTCTGTCACAAACCAAATATCTCAAATAGATCTTGAAAAAATATGGCATGGAAGATTCTAAACCAGTATGTACCCAAATGGCAACAGGATGTAGTTTCAGCTCAAATGATGAATTAATAGCAGTACATCAACCAACCTACAGATCCATGATTGGAAGCTTGCTTTATCTAATAGGTACCCAACTAGACATCATGCATGTAGTAGGAATAGTTAGATGATTCCAAGAAAATCCAAAGGAATCACACCTTCAGGAAGTCAAAAGGATTTTCAAATATCTGGAAGGGACAGAGAATTTTGGTTTATGGTATCCTAGAGATACAAATCTTACACTTCATGCATATACAGATGCAGATTAGGTAGGAAGCATTGATGACAGAAAAAGCACTAGTGGTGGTGCATTCTATATGGGTTCCAGATTAGTGTCTTGGTCCAGCAAGAAACAAAGTTCAATTGCATTATCTACAACTGAAGCAGAATATGTGGCTGCTACATCTTGTTGCACACAACTCCTTTGGATGATGCAAACATTGCAAGACATTCAAATCACATGTACTCCACCCATCTCCATTCTATGTGATAATACAAGTGCCATCAATATTTAAAAGATCCAATCATGCATTCCAAGACCAAGCACATACCCATCAAATATCATTTTCTATGTGAACAAGTGCTTGAACAAAAGGTCAAATTGGAGTATGTTCCCTCCAAAGAATAGGTTGTTGATATATTCACCAAACCACTACCCAGAGAGACATTTGAATATCTCAGATAGAAGCTGGGATTAGTTGATGCATCATCTTGCTACTAAAACTTATCTGTTTCAGAGAAAGGTGGTTATACGCGAGTCACATGAAGTGTAGTCGCATACATACGCATGTTTCTGTGGATATAGTCGCATATATGTTGGTTTGAGGAAAAGTAGTGGGCCAGACTCAGGATGAAAGGGGTCTAATATGGTTAACTGAATTATCTGCTCTGCTTGATGATGGTTACAGTCTGTGGATGACATGTGGAAATATGTTGGCTCTCATAAGTTGTTGATAATTTGATGTATATATGATTGATGATAACTCTTCTACTATATGAAATGATCAGATCTGATAGTGATCATTTGGCACAGGTTCAGGGGGAGCATATACTTCTAATAATGCATTGTTGGCATTATCTTAGAAGATCTTGGTACAAATTCACACAGTTGTTTTTTATTCAGGTGGAATAGGTTCAAGGGGAGATCATGGTTGCTGGTCTGTATGCTAATTGACAGATGTTGCTGATGATAGTTGTCGATGACTATCATGGTCTTGTCTCATATATTTGGTCTCTGTTATATATGTCATGTATATATTTTAATGTAAAGGTCATGAAATGTCTTGTTTTGTTACCCCGCTATGCATGGGATGGATGATGTACTGTTCTTATTTTGACATGTATAAACAATTGGTATATCCCCACTTGGTTGGGAGATGGATGTATGTATGAGTCATTGGTGATAGGAAGGTCCTTTATGATGTATGTATAGAGTCATGTTCTTCTTTTAGAACATCCTTTTGCAGACCTTGCTTATATTCAAGGGGAGCATGGACTCGATCATGGAGCTCAATAAAAACACTTCAGCATATCAGAGAATTCAACATGTACTCAGAGGAAGCATAACCCTTTGCCCTTGATGATAAAGGGGGAGAGAGACTAGGGGTTTCCATCAAGTCCAAAGGGGGAGATTTTTAGCATTATGACACAGATTTGGCACTATGACATAGGTGTTGCCCTTGATGGAAACTCACTCAGATGATAGATCACAGTTTAGACTCATAGAATGAAGAAAGAGAGGTATACACAGGTTCCTTATTGACCAAACCACGTGTACACATGGGTTAGAAGAACAAAATATGTGTATAACATACACACACACTTTCACAGAAGGAAAGGTGCATACATGTTGGAAAACTAAGTTTTGGTCTGTGTTATTTGGTCCATGGTATTTTGATCCATGGTATGGGTCCAAGGTATTGGTCCTAAGTGGTTTAGGTCCATGGTATTGAATAAGGCCTAAGACTATACAAGGAGGAGAAGATCATTAGGCAAAGGTACTAAAGTATTGAATATATGACGAAGTACAAGATCTAATATACAGGTTATTGGGTAATGGTTCATAGCTGGATCTGAACCAAGGATGAACCTTAGCGCTTGATGAAGGATAAGATCTAATGATGGGTCAAGATCTTAAGGCTTGAAGTGAAGTATATTTATGTGGTTTTGATCATTTATCTGAATAATTGGCACATGTAGTTTGTAAATATGATGATCTGGGTATAACTGAAGTATGGAATTATTGTAAAGTTTAAATCATCATTTACAGATCTGTACCCAGGTTCACTTTAGAAAAGGCGTGTATACATATTGGTTCTGCATATCAAAATAGCATATACATCTTAAATTTGATTTATAGATCTATACGCAGGTTCGCCTTGAGAAAAGTGTGTATGCAAGCAGGTTTGACACATGGAAGTAGCGTATACCTCATATAAATGTTTTAGCTGCTTCTGTTTGTTGTTGCATTGTTCTGGGTTCTGGCTTGGGTTTTGGTTACTGTATTCTAGTTACAACATTCTGAAAAGTGTTTGATTGATTCAGTTGTGGTTGGTGCAAAGGAGATTGGTTGATGCATATATATTTTATGTTTGAATGATGTTATTGATGGATCTAGTCTGAAAATTTATGAAACGTGGTCCTTGGAAGAAAAGAGAAGGTTGTAGCCTTCTGTAGGCCGACACCTATGTACTAGTAAACATATTAGCTAGTACAAGAACTAGGGGGTTGTAGCTCCCTTCCAGGAGAAGTTGGAGATCGAGACAAGGTTGTAGCCTTCTGCAGGTAGAAGCCTGCATACTGGTATAACACTGCACTAGTACAAAAATTGTAAAAAGAAGTTTCTAATTTTAAAATAAGATAGAGATGATTGCAGCAAGTGGTTTTCACCCACGTTGGGTTTCCACCTTATATATTGTGTTCATGTGTGTGATTGTCTGTTCTATTTTTACTGCACCTGATTACTATTTATATGGTTTTGATGCACTGATTAAAGATCAACATATGATGAATTCACTGAATCATAAGTTTGCAGGATATACGCTAGTTGCTTTAAACACAGTTTCATATACACGCGAGTTCCATTAACAGAAGTAGCGTATATGAATCTGATTATGGAAATGAAAAATTGCTGACTTGCTAATATTGATTCACCCCCCCCTCAGTATTATTTCCAACAAAAGGTCTACTCCACTGGAAATAAGATCAGAGACCCTAGGAGGCAGTTCAATCCAATCAGGGTGAGTTTGTATAAATGAGAATGGATCTATAGATGGAACATCTTCAGGGTGTAAAGCTGAAGAAGAAGAAGGTGTTCTACATCTTTCCCTTGAATAGGCTCCCCTACTGAGTCTTTCTGGGTCTGGCAGAGGGCTAACAATCTTAAAATCAGAATGTGATGTTGTATGCTTGTAGGGAGCCAACTTGGACCAGTGGAATTTCCAAGTGAAAAATTTGTCCTATGACCTTATCCTTTATTTACCTTAAAGGAAAGGAAAATCATTGCCCCATGGAAAATTTAACTTTGAGTACTTCGCTCCTTAGAAACGACGCTAATATGATGTTGTCCTTTGAGATAACCTGAGGTGAATTGGCTATGCCAAAGCATCTAAAATATTTTGTTTGATTTTAATGGTTGGATGACTAGTGAACTACTTCTTGACAGTTTCCTTAAACTTAGAAAGATATTTAATAAAACAAAAGGTTTCTCTTTAAATACATATGTTTATTTTGATTTTAAGTGTGATGGATAAGAAGAATATAGAGAAGTATAAATGATTTAATATTTAGATAGAGTATTTCACCATTTATAAGCAAAAATTAAGAAAACTGTGTTTTCTTAATTAACAAAATATAATCAAGTCATTTTAGAAATCTTGTGCAATTTAAATTGAAAGAGGAATTTACAAGAACAGACAGTCTTGTAAATTAATCTCTTAATTAAACTACAACTTCACAGCGGATTCAAAATGAAACTAAAATTCAATTAAATCTTCAATCCGATGATTGTAAATGAAATAAATTAAGAAAAACATAAGAAAATAACTCACAGAGAGACAAACCATATGAAGTAAATCCAGAATCTTTTATTCAATAAAAAATGCTCCAGCTTAGTACGAATTTGTCTAGTAAGTATCTCAAGGGTGCAACCCTAAATACTTCAACAGTATCAAGTATTTAAACAAAAATATAAAATATTACAATAAATGCTCGAGTGACAAGGCGTGTTATTATTTCTTAAAATTTAATAGAAAGAGATGCAATTCGGTCCAAAAGAATGAATCTGGACATTTGGCCCTGTTTTGATGGAAAACTATTGCCGAGTTGCCACTATTTTGGTGTTGTGTTGGCCAAGCTGATCTATCCTCTAATCCTGATATTCGCACAACTTTTCCCACCATTCTTCATTTGGAATTGACATATTAGTTACTCTACGATAGATCTCATCTACCTCAATATATTTGGAAAAAGTTTCTTTTACAATAAAAATATGCTTTATCTCATTATGAATAAAACATATGTTACTGATGGCCACATAGAATGCCTTGCTTGTCATGGAATATTTGATTTTGGAGGACTTGGATGTGTCCTTGGCAATGTCCTATAGCTTCTTCAAGTAATCCTCCCTGGTGATTAGCTTATCATTGATGACAAAAAATGAACGCAGACCCTCATTGTTTAAGGCACCAATTCTTGTGAAGAATCTGTTAACTATAATTTCTAGAGTGTGACACTTCTCAGTTAACTGCACTACCATGTTATTTTTAGTCAGGACTTTCTTTACCTCCAGAATGGTTTCAGTCCTGTCATCCACTCCTAGATTATCTAGTTCATACATGTTCTTAGAATTGAGAAACCTTATTATGATGTTGGCTCTAGAAGGCATCCCTCCCAGTTGAGCATTTATATTGGCAATTGTCTCATTTTCCTTTTCCGTTAACTCCTTTTACTAAAAAATGATCTGGATACATGGCTATATTTCATCAATCTCATCTATGATGTTGTTCTAGATAATTTCTTTGACACTACCATGAGTGTAGCCAATGGAAGACTCAGTGGCTGACTTCTTCCATGCCTCAACTTTATTCTGAGCTTTTTGAAGCTCTACTGCATGAAAAATGTCACACTTCTTTTGATGATCCTCTAGTAGTTTTACTTGATCTTGAAGTTTATTAACCTCTTCAGTCCGTGGGACATATTTTGAACTACATTGGCCAACTGGTCTGCAGCCTCTCTTGTACTAGTGGTAGTTGTTATGGCAGTCAAAATGACTGTGATAGGAAGTGCTTCTAAAGGGGAAGTCTATTTAGCAACCTTCTTCTTTTCCTTGATTAGTTTCTCCATCTCTGTCTCCATATGATTAAGCTGAGCAGTTTGCTCCATGATGAGTTTCATCATGTCTGCCTTTTCAGTCTCTATTTCTACAATATCCTTGACTAGAGGATATTCAGTAGCTGGGAGTTTCAACTATTTCCTTAGTGATGCTATATCCAAATTATTCTTTTTTATCAGCTCCTCTACAGCATTGATGTTTTAAGGATCATAACCAAGTTTAGTTACCAAATCTTCCAAGGTTTTAATATTGGTATCTTTGGAAAGAGCTGAAACTTTCTCCATCTTTAGCTATGACTGAACATTTGTTAGTGGGACCTACAGCTTGGACAAGGTCATAGCTGTGCTAGTTACAATATAGAAGATCATTTCTCCATTCTGTTTATGTATCTCCATTTGTTCAATGGGATGTATGTCCATGAAATCAAACTCAAAAGATGTCTTCTTATAATCTGAGGCTCCTTTGGGCAGAGGAAGCTGTGCCTGAAGGAATGCCATCTGTATTTTCCCCTTCCTTGAGTCAAAAGTTGGCAGTAGCCTTGTTTAGCCACCAGAGGTTTGTTTCCAAAATTGGTTGTATGTGTTTATCTTCGGGGCTTCATTTCTGAACTTTATTTCCTTGAAGATATCCATGACGCTATTCTCTGGCTCACTTGAAGTAGATGTACTTGTGTGCATAATCTACTGCTGCTCTTGTGAGGTTGTGGAGGTGGTAGGAGACTATGTAGATTGATCACCCACTAATGAAGATACAAGAGTCTCATTAGTGGTGATGAGAGTTTATTGCTCTGACTCTTTGCTAAGACTTAGTCTGGAGCTAAGCTTAGCCTTCTTTCTGTACATGATTTTAAATCCCTCAATGATGATATCAATCCCTAAAGGGGACACTTCCTCTATACACCTCTTGGATGTTGTTTCTTGCATTGTAGGAGTCTGCTCTGTTGATGAGGAGACCTGTTATTCTTTTGCCTCCTGTAATGTGTTCTCAACCCACTCTGGTTGATTCTTATATTTTTCTATATCTGGCCTAGGTGTGTGAAAATAAGGAGTAGACTTGGTTTCTACCCTTAATCTGGAAATTATCCCTAATGGATCATAGGACTAGGTAAAACTAAGATTAAACTACATTTCCATGATGAGTTTGTCAGCCTCTTGACCTGCTACTCTGTTGTTGCAAATGAATGGTCCAACCTATGTTTTTATCTTAAACTGATAATTTTTCTTGGCAGCAAGAAAATAGACTTCATCCATGTCGATCATCTACCTAATGTATTCCAAGGAAAAAATCCTCACTGGGAGGAATTTTGGAAGCTTATATGGTGGCAGCTCACATCCAAAAATCCTTATCTTTGTGTAATTCTCATATAAGTACTAGTCTCCTATTTGTACCTATTCTGACAGCTGCAGGACCTTTTTGATTTATTCACTAATCCTTGGTTCAGTTTTGCTACTTAGGAGGCTTATGGCTGGATGGACAAACATCACAGTAAACTATTTGTAAGTATATTATTTATGCTCTTTCATAACCAGAGTGGTCCAGAAAATGACTGACTGCTGGTTTCCTTTCTCATCCAACTTTTGCAATGATAAGTTCATGTTGTCTCCTTGAAAGTATAGGAACATGTAGATTAAGATAGAGCCATATTTAAATACCTCCTCTATGGGAAACTTGACCAGTTTCTAATGGATAGACTTTGCAAGAAAATGGCTTAAATTGAACACAATTGAGGGCTTAGCATCATTAGAAAAGATGGATAAAAATCCTATAATGGCCTCATCTACAAATTGGTCAAAGTAGTAGCCAAGGAGGTAGGAAATGATAGTGATTATCTGCTTGGCTCTCTCAGGGAATATGGATGAGGGATAAGGAGGATTTTTCTTTGGTAATGCAACATCTTGTGTTAAGAAAAATTAGGGAGTTTGAGCTCTCTTAGAAAAGTCTAATTTCTTGTATATTTCAACTAGAGCTTCATAGGAAAATGGGGTAGCATTGTTGACTGTGGGGTTTTGCATCATTTGATAAATACCCTGAGGGTTTATGTTGAATATAATTTGTCCATTGGGATTGATTATGACCCTTTGGCTTGGAAGATACAAGGCATGGCATTTTCTAACGAAATCAGGAGTGTTGTGGGTACGAGGAAAGATGTAATGAGGCAGGTTCGAATCCCATAATTGGATATCATTTGATTTATCAATGTATTTATCTTCGAGCCAACAGTACATCTCAAAGAGGTTGAGCTCACAGAGTGTTTCATGGATCTTGTAGTCTCTATCAGCCATAGGAAAATGATGAAGATATACATGAGGATAGATTAGAGGATTAACAATTTCCTCTGGTCCTTTGTCCTCAGGAGGCATGATGGTTAAGGCTGATAGTGAAAACTTGATTGGGAAAGGAGACAATTTACGGAGATACAGAAATTTTTAGGGCTAGGAACAAAAGGAATAATTTGAAAATGATCAGATGGGTAGTGTCACTGGAAGTTGACAGTGTCGAGATCTGGTGACCAACCTATAATCAAAGAAATGACAGTGATTAAACAAGAATTTTGTAACCTGTAAATAGACAAGAAGAAGGTTTATATAGGAATTCTGGTTTTTCATTGGTGGCGTGGGTCTGTTGAGTTAACGGATAAGAAATTAAATGCTTAAAGGATTAATTATGGAGGGAATGATTATGATTTGATGGGGTTAACGGATATATGAGGTGGCAGCAGATGAATGGTGGATGCACAATAGTCAAGTAAGTGCTATTGGGAATAAGGAATTCAGCTTTTCGGGGGGAGGGTGAGCAGTTTGAGGTTTTTCTCATGGGGGGTCTGAAACCCTGTGGAGCTACCACGTAGGGGTGGGTGCGGTTTGGGATATTGCCCATTTCGCCCCCCCTCCCCCGCCCGGGTGGTAAAACTTGGATGGAGAGGGGGGGCCAAAATTGCACATGGGCCGTTAGATGTGAGGAGATAGGCAGGGATGAAGATTGATATGATGGAGAGTTAACGTGATGTGAATGGATGGATTGGTGGGGTCAGGAATCGACATTTAATGTGATGTTAGGAAATATTGAATATAAGGGGGTATGAACTTAGGGAAATGATATGAAGGGAATGGATTGGCGGAGGGGCGATATGGGATTAATACTGAATATATGGGGTTTTTAAAACTTAGGATAGTGCTAATATCCAAAGTAAGCATGAAAACCTTAGAGTAACCTTCACTTTTCATTGAATTTCTTATGCACATGGAAACACAATGGATGTTTGATTATGCGCATTTAGATTAGCAGCCTGTGCATTTTCAAAGACATAAAATGAATCTTCCTTTTTATTTTGCTTCCCTAACATTTTATTTTCCTTTTCCTTCTTTATTTAGTGCAGCTAACTCCTAACAGTTTATTGATATGGATGCCTATAAAACATCAAATTTTCCTAACATTTTAACTTTTCATTCTTTTGCATCCATATCATATCTTAACATTTTCAAAATTATTTGACTAATATGCTAACTTATCAAAAATAGATAATGTTACAACACCTACGGCACCGAGGTCGCCTAGGCCGAATCCTACCCATGTTAGAGAAACCCAAAAGCCGAAGAGTGATTATAAGTAGAAGTCAGTGCCAGTATGCAAATCACCCAAGAAACATTCTGCAACTCAAAAGCAGAAGAAAGAAAAGCAACCTAAGAAGGTTGTTAATTTGGAAGCCGAGGAAGGACAGGGCACCAAGGATATAGATGCTAAGGGAGTGGAGACCCTTACCAAATTGCCTGACTATATCCCTTTGTGCAAGGGGAAGGCGAAGGTCACCAAGGACCCAAACTCAGATAAGTTTGTCATCTCTACGCCCGTGCTGTCGGAGCAGGTCCCCTTTGAAGGTTCGTGCCTTGTGTGGATCCCCCTGGTGAAGATGGATGATTGGAACATTGCAAACCATGAGTGGTTCCCTCACCTCGTGATAGAAAATTATATGAGGCATGTCTCTTACTCGAACTCAGATGTCACTGAGTTGGAAACGGTGGAATGGATCCGTGGAGTGGATAATTCCTGGTTGTTGAACCTATTGTGGGTGCCCCACTATCATCACACCACTATCAACATGACCTGTGTGAGTCAGTTGCTTACCCTAGTCCATGATTGGTGCTTATTGCTTGGAGGGCCTATACCCATCACCGACATGCTCATCCATAGGATCACGCACCTGCCACATGAGGGTTTGAATCCGACCAAGGAGTTTGGCGGAAAGGCAAAAGAAAAGGATTTGGTAGACAAGATGAAGAAGTAGCTTGCATTGTGAAAAAGTCATGCGGATATTCAATAACTTCTATTAACAACCCCACAGTGCAGATTGCCACCCAAATCATAGCAGGAAAGGTAATGAGGAAGTGTCGCGCGGACGAGGTTCCAACACCCATGGTCTCTTTAGCTGCACAATGAGTGAAGAGTGTGCAGTTCAACTGGTCAAGATATCTATGCAGCAAATTCGTCGTGAATTGACATGAGGTTTAGGATGGGACCAAGCCATTCCACTATGCGTGATTGCTTCTCTCCATCATGTTGGTCACATGGGAGCTGCCAGAGGACAACTAGTTTCCTTTGTTGAAGGAAGGATTGCTGGAGGCCGTGTAGTTCACACCCCTAATGGCCACGAAGGGTCAAGTGCGGGTCACTAAAACAAATATATTCTAGGTTCTGATGGAATCAAGCCTCCCCATGGCCATCAACCAGCGCCCAAGGTTTTCCCCAACCTTGTATGAGCAGTTGTCAACATATTCAGTGTTCAAAGCTAACTTCCACAGTGTCTACATTCAGGCATCAAAGGATCCGTAGTAGAAATGGTACGATTTACCATACTTGGTCACAGATCATGACATACAAGATGTTATCAAGCGATGGCCAGCAGAATGACGCGCCCTATCAGATTTGGATGCAGTAACCACTAAGGGAACATGAAGCTCAACAGAAAATAAAAGGAAGGATGCAATAAAGTAGGTTACATAAAAGTTGGTCATGCAGTGGAAGAAGGAAGCTACAAAGAAATATTGGATGGAGAAGGAGCATGCTACTAAGGAGCAGGCCGATCAAGAGCAACACGAATCATAGAGAAGCAGTAATCCCCTTCGCCCATGATAGAGAAGGAAGAAGAGTCTAAACAGGGAGGCAATGGAGATATTGGGAAAAGCACCCCGTGTTGGCTAGGGAAGTGCAGACAGGAGCAGAGAGAAGTTCCTCAAAAGAAGAAAAGGTTGGACAAAACACAAGTTGATCCCATGATATTGACTTAGGGCGATCTCGATGAGATCGGAAATAAAGTCTGGGATACTACAACTGTACTGCTGCAACAATTCAAGCAGTAGTATATGAAGATGGGGAGCATCTAGAAGGATCTGTGCGAGCTGCAGATCCAAACTAGCAGGATATAGGCGGGCTGAGGTCAAGCGAGCACAACACAAGTGAGCCTAGCACTGGGGATGAGTCAGGCTGTGAAATTGGTAAGGACCCTAGACCTTTGCATAGTTTCTTTACCGGAAGGGTCCCTCTGTGAAGATTCGGCTGATGACCGCATAATATTAAGTACCCTTAAGAACATCGGGATGAACATTGCAGTGTCCCCTAATGAGCTTCTTCATATGCTGTAGGCAGGGGTTATGGAGAAATTAAGAGCTCGAGAGTAGCACGCTCTCAACTTGACAAGTGAATACAGGGTGAATAATGAACAGATGTTCACCGAGAAAATGCAGGAGTTAAAGGAGAAAGATACAATCCAGGCATAGAGTTCTAGGTTGGAGGCCACGATAGCAGAGGCATATAGAATAGTGTCAGAGTTGCACATCCTAGAGGACATGCAACCAGAAGCCAAGATTCAGAAATTATCTGCAAGAGTGCGCGAGGTGAAGGCAAAACTTGGGCGAGTTCAATTTGAAATCAATATGAAGATCATGGAGTTGCAGCTCAAATTATAGCCTAGGACTCTGCCTGAGGTTAGGGAGTAGCGCAGAGCCGCCATCAAGGAAGGGATGGCCACTTTGGATGTCGGAGTTGCTGACATCATGACCTTGTTTGAACATGCGATGGAGTTGGTAACGACCTTGCAAGAAGACCCAAACTTGCAGATATTCAATGAAGAGATTCGTGTGCTCCAAAAAAAAGTACGACAAGGTTAGGGTGATAGCGTGCTCAGTTGCTACAGCACAATGCCTCGCCAATTTGGAGGAGGGGAAGCAGCTCCTCGCTTAGGTTGAAGCAGCTCAGAAGAAGGAGGTCGTGCTTAAGTCTAGGTTGGGACCTTCGTTAGAAGAAGGTTACCAAGTATCAACCAAAATTCAGGAGAATCTGACGGGCTTGCAGCAAACATCGAAAAAGATGAAGCTAGCCAAGGAAGGACCAACTACAAAGCATCTCATAGAAGAGGTCAAGCAAGCAACCATGTAGAGTGCTGTTGAGGTTGCAATTATGCAAGTAGAGTTGGGGGATCTTCACAGTAAGATCGTTGCACCAACTGAGTGACTCGAAGGTGAGTCACGACCTTTGTGTTGGGGGCCTGTTGGGATGGGGTCCCCTGGGTCATTTTTGGGGTTAAAACCCCAAGTTTTGATGTAAATTTTGGTAAAAGGATGTAAAGTCTCCACAATTTGTAGATGTGGAGCACATAGATAGTTAGGAGTCAAAAGGGGTTTTAGCCCTTTTCCTATGGAAAGCCGAGTCAGTTTTGAGATCGACCCATGGTCTGTGGACCATGGGATTGTATCTGAAAAGATATAAATAGGTGTGTCTTAGAGAGTCTAGGAGAGGGGGTGTCTATGTTTGAGAGAGGAAAAAAGGGAAAGTAATCAGCATGTATATTGAAGGGAAAAGGCTCTGCAGCTGAGTGCGTGTAGGCCTAGAGTAAAGTCTGTAGTTGAGTGCACAGACCCCTGCAGCTGAGTGCACAGGGAAATTTTGAGTCTGTATCCTCATATTGAATATTAATAAAGAAGATCGTTGAAGAAATTTGTTATGAAATCAACTCACAAAAATATAGAAAAGATAGATCAACACCTTAGAAATAAGCCTCTTCGAGGGGGCAACCTCCTTTACATTACACAAATGAACAATTCTTAGATGATACAAATGACAAGACCTCCTTTCTATATATAGGAGTCTAATGGGTCATAATATAATCAGAGCCGACATAACAATAATAATGTAAGGGCACAATAATAACAATAGTGGGCTTGTATGGGGCACAATAATAACAATACGGGGACTACATGGGCACAAAAATATAATAAGGGGGTTGTACTAATAACAATAAGGGGTTACACTAGTAGTATAGGGACTTAACATGCCCCTCTCCTTCAAAAAGTGTTTTCCTCAAAGCTTGAGTAGTTCTTGATGCTTTTGTATAAATTCTTTTCCTCCCATGTGGAATCTTCGGCGGGTAAGTTCTTCCGCTTGATGATATACTTTGAAATTAATCTATTTCATAGCTTTCAATTTCTTGGTTTTGTGACTGTTTCAGGTTCCAATATGATTTTTCCTTCCTTGTCAAGTTCTCACAATACTGTTTGAACTGGGATCTTCTGCAACTTTTGAATGAGTTCCCACTCCTTTGGGCATATGGATATATGTAAGGCTTCATGTTTGGAGGAACACTTCATGGAATCAAATGAATAGCATTATCATGATCATGAATAGGTGGGAGGCCTTTGGGAGTCTCAAATACCTTGGAATGATTGTCCAAAACTTTTTGGAGATCTGGAGAAATACATGATTTCGATGTGGGATCCTCTAGTGAACACAATTGTGCAATTACACCCCGTTGTTCTTTATTTAGAAGCTTTATCATGCTATTAGAGTTGATAATATTTCTAGGTTTTCCTTCGATACCCCTCAATTCAACTTCCTTTTCTTCCCAAAAAAAATTCAAGAAAAGTTCTTGAAAATTAAAAGCTATCGTACCCAAAGATTGTACCCATTGGACTCTTAGTAAAACATCAACACCACCCATTAGAATGGAAAGCATTAGGCTATTCAATAAATATTCTCCCATGGATAGCTTGATATTATGGCACTTTCCAGAGAAATTTATGGTTCCTCCACTTGCAACCATCACTTGACACTCCGGTGCTAGATATAGGAAGCAATTCAATTCCTTGGCTAACTTACAATCAATAAAATTATGGGTACTGCTTGAATCAATCAACACTCTTACCTTTCTCTTCTTGATATGTCCTTCTATCTTGATAGTTTGAGGAGTGGTAATTTCTTCCAATGCATTACAAGATATGGTCAGATTCATTTCTTGAGACTCGATGTGATCTTTCAATTCTTGAACATTTTTCTTCTTGATATGTCCTTCTATATTGATAGTTTGAGGAGTGGTAATTGTGTCCAATGCATTACAAGATATGGTTGGATTCATTTCTTCTTTCTCGATGTTATATTTCACTTCTTGAACATTTTTCTTCTTGATATGTCCTTCTATCTTGAGAGTTTTAGGAGTGGTAATTCTTTCCAATGCTTTACAAGATATGGTCATATTCATTTCTTCTCTCTCTGGGGTTGGTTTCTGGTGTATATACTCTTCTTTTGACGTTTCTTGATCATTTTCTTCCTCCTCTCCAAAATCAATGTAAAATAATTTCTTCTCAACACACTTATGACCTTTAATGTATTTGTTATCACAACTGTAACAAAGCCCTTTTTCTCTTTTTTCTTCCAATTGTTGTGGTGTAACCCTTGTAGGTTGTGGAAGGCTAGGAGAAACAACACTTCCATCTTTATAGTTGTGAGGGGTAGACTTCCTTGTTGCCATAATTTTGCTTTCCACTTTGTAACAAAGCCATTTTTCTATTTTTTCTTCCGATTGTTGTGGTGTTGCTCTAAAGAAGGTGTTGCTCTTTGCATCCTCATAATGTGCTATCATTTCCTCCGTGAAAATTGACCACGTAACAAGTTGTTTACGAGAACAAAGCCCTTTATACCATAAAAAATGATCCGGTTCTAAATATGAATATGCAATACATACCTTTTGTAGTAGTGGTACACCATGTAGATCAAAATATTTCTCCATCTGTAGTATCCAAATTACTGGATCCTTTCCATCAAACTTCCTCATATCATCTTTTCTTGATTTCAGGAGCTCAATCTTGAAATGACTGTAACTCTGTACTTTCAGATCCAAAAGTTCTAATATTTTCTTCTGCAGTATCCCTCTAAGTCCACTTTCTAACCCCACAAGTCTAATTAGAATTTGATTCTCCAAGAAAGAGTTATGCCCAATCTCCTAAGATGACCTGATGATATAATGTTCCAATAGAGTGAACTTGTATGATGTGCCACGTGTGCCTATTTCAACCTTTGGATTTGAAAACTATGCACATAAAAATATAGCCCGTCCTCTTTCTGTAACTTCTTACGAAATTTCCATTTGTTGCTCAAAGAGAAAGTTATCACGATTTTCCCAAGGTCACCTGTTTAGGATGTAATTTGGGAGTCTGCCAAAACCCTTACTTCCTCAAGTCATATATCTGAAAATATAGCAAGACAAGATCTGAAATTCGGACTAGAGATTTAGAATGATTTCTTCTCAAATTTTTTTTTTCTTTAGCTTTTGAAACATCACAGAAAAAGGGTTATAGAGAAAATTCCACGATGACCTGTTTGGAGCAGTGAAACCCTAGAATCCCAAAGCTCTAATACCAAATGTTATGGAACTATCTCACAAAAAGATAGACAAAATAGATCAATGCCTTAGAAATAAGCCTCTTCAAGGGGGCAACTTCCTTTACATTACACAAATGAACAATTCTTAGATGATACAAATGAAAATGCCTCCTTTCTATATATAGGAGTCTAAGGGGTCATAATATAATTAGCGCCGACATAACAATAATAATGTAAGGGCACAATAATAACAATAGTGGGCTTCTATGGGGCACAATAATAACGATATGGGGACTACATGGGCACAATAATATAATAAGGGGGTTGTACTAATAACAATAAGGGGTTACACTAGTAGTATAGGGACCTAACAAAATTCATGTGTTTATCTGTTTACTTATGTCATTTATGTTTGCATGATATGTTGTGATGGAATAATGCCTTTATGAAATATTGATCTATTAATGTGCCACTCTATTAGATAAATATTATTAACTGTACGCAATGCATGTTAAGTACTTTAGTGAAGACTATAATGCATTATGTTATGTTTATTAAGTACTTAATTAGATCTGTGTGAACTCAGATCTAGGGCTATTTTATGGTGCACATAAGATGATTCATCTATTAAGTGTCCACAAAGACCTATTGTAGACCTTTGCAAAGGTCTAAAGGCCATTTAAAGGAAGTTGCAGTACTGAGCCCTAGGGGCTTATAGATCTGCATGAAGATAGATCTAGGGTAGTAAAGGAAATCACACTGATCTCTGGATGCGGAAAATTTGTTCCATCATCCCCCCATACCACTTTGGGTGAGACTTCAGCCTATGCTATGCAGGTTGATGCCGAAAGGTCCAGTAGCGTAGGGTTTTGTTTGGCACAACTAACTATGAACCTAGGTCAAGACCCACTAAGCCAACACACACCAAACCAGAATCTAGCCAAGGGGTAAAGAAGAAATATTTTTCCAAAATTAAATGCTTCAATTTTCATGTATTCAGGCATTATGCCACGAAGTGTCCACACAAAAATTCGAGCAAGAACACCTAGAGAGGAGCAGCAGGTGAAGCTTTGGCTTCAAAGTTTGAGCTTGACTTCACCCATATCTCATGCATGGCTAGCATAGTGATGGGGAGCATGTGGTACTTGGACTCAAGTGCATCATTCCACATGACAGGTTGTGGAGATTTTTTTCGGTAACCTGGAGGAGAAAGATCTCCATATGCACATTGAGCTAGGGGGAAATGGAAGGTACAATGTGACTGGGCTTAGTACAGTCACCTTTAAGAGGGATTCAAGATCCCCTCTCATACTCAAGGATGTCATGTTCATTCCATTCCTAAATAAAAATGTCATCTTTGTTGTAGCTTTGGAAGACCATGGTTATGAATGTGATCTTCAGTAAACAGAAAGAATTCCTGAGACACATAGCCATGAAATAGGTTAAGCATATCGGGGTTCGTATGAAGAACATGTATATGTTAGATGTTGAGCATTGTGTGTCATTAAGTAGTAAGGCAGAGAAATTGTAGAGTCATGATGTCAGTGAACTTTGGCATAGAAGACTTGGCCATTCGCATCATGGTGCCTTGAAGATTATGAAACAAATAACCACTGGCATTCCTAAAGGAGCACTTGAGCAACAGGATGTATGCAAAGGATGTACCTTGGGGAAGTATGCAAAATTCACATTCCATGATCGAGAGAACAAAGCCCATGCAGTCTTGCAAAGTATTCACTTTGATGTTTGTGGACCTTTCTCGATAGCCTCCACTACCAGACACAAATATTTTGTCATTTTTATTGATGAGTTCTCAAGGAAGTGTTGGATCTTCTTTATGTGAAAGAAATATGACACGTTCTCCATGTTTGTTTAATTCAAGGCACTAATTGAGAAAAAAAGAGACACGAAGGTGAAGGATCTCAGGAGCGATAATGGAGGTGAGTATGGTTCGAATGAATTCAAAATTTTATGTGTGAAAGAAGACATTCAAAGAGAGCTAACAGAACCCAACAACCCATAGCAGAATGGGGTGGTTAATAGAAAGAATTATATCATTATGGGAGTTGTGAGGTCTATGTTTCATGACCAAGGCCTACCTCTTCATTTGTAGGTTGAGGAATGCAACACAAAAGTCTATTTGTAGAACTAGGGTCCTCATCAGATTATTGGTATGATTACACCAGAGGAGGCATTTTCAAGGAGAAAGTTAGATGTGTCACACTTCAATATTTTTGGAGCCTCTGTTTTTTTTTTTTTAATTGAATATTATTCTAATATATCTTATATATATATATCTATATCTATATATAATATATATATATATATATATATTATATATATATATATATATATATATTTTTTTTTTTCATTTTTTTTATTTTTTTTTTAACTTTAACCTCCTATTTAATTAAAATATAAAATTTTATAATTTTATTATGTTATATAAGTAATATTTATATTTTCTATTTATCTATTAAATAGCTAATACTTTTAACGATTTATTAAGCTACCAGTCCCTTATTTACAGTTGGTTTATTACTGGTTTGTTTGACCCTAGTCCCTAGTCAAATTTAGAAGTTATCTTAGTTAGCCGTTGGAGGCTCTGCTCAAAGTATTTAACTAGCAAAGATAGATTTGATTTTTCAACTTGTCCTGATGATGAACCACATCGGTTAGTTCGAAATGCGTCGACAATGATTTTCTGAATGTGATTTACGCCGAAATTTCTTCTTATAATTGTTATGGATCATAGAAGCCTCAACTAAACCATTGATTCTCTACACGGTAGAGCCATTGCATCTAAGGTTAATCAGTTTGAACAGACACGCTTGCAGGTCTCGAATTTGAAATCAGATCTAGCTTTTTTTGAAAGATGCAGAGATTCCATTGTTATCCCGGTCTTCGCTCAAATCAACCATTGCCTCCACACTCCTTCTAACCATGGAGTGTTTGTAAAAGCCAATTTAGCGTTGTTAAGATCTGAAATTAATAAGGTCAGGAGAGACCTCTGTCGGTTCTCTCAGGATCTTCTATATTTGCACCTAGAGCTTTCAAACTTAACCTCCCCCTCCCTGTGGTCTAGAATTGATGCTTGCTCTGCATTAAATTCCTTGCGTGTGGAGGAGATTAGGTGACAAAAGCAGGCTGCGAAGTTTCAGGTATTAGCTTGAAAATCTACAAGGATAGATTTGATGGGTGATATGTCCCAGAGCTGCATTTTTGCTTCCCAGAAATCAGCCCTCCGTTCCTAGGTTTCTTCCATTCCTTTGCCCCTGAATGTTGTTCAAAGTATCTCTGAGTAGCGCCCCTCAGATTCAGCCTCCCTCCCTTCCAGGTAGAGTGCTCCAGACTTAGCGGGTTTCTCTCCTGCATTTCTTTGTTGTCGACCTGCCTGCTCATCGGTGAGCATAGCAGATGACCCTAAATGCTCTCGCATGGCTTCTCTGTTGGTTACACAAACTGCGTCCGATCATGTCTCAATGGATGTTGTCCAGAGTATCTGCGTTGTTCCAGAGGTATTGGCTCCCTCGGCTTCTTGTAGCTAGGACGTGAATCTATCCTTAACCCGCAGTGGTGGTGTTGCTGAACTGAGGGACGGAGCGGTCTCTCGGTTTCATGATCGTGGTTCTTTGCTGTGTTCATCAGGTAAGCTTGACAATATGGTGGCTGATATTAATGAGTCGGTATTTATTAATAATAATTATGATTTCAATAATTTTAATATTAATATTAATATTAATATTATTATTATTATTATTATATGTAATATTAATAACAGTAAATAATATTATATATGTAATTAATGATATATTAATAATATTTATAATATATTAATATTAATAATAATAATACTTACATAATTTTAATAATATTAGGGATAATAATAATATTAATGATAATTATAATAATAATAATAATTATAATAATAATAATAATTATAATAATAATAATGTTTGTAATTTGGATAATATTAGTAATAATAACAATAATTATCTATACGATAATACTAATAGCCACAATTGTACAAGTTTTATTAATAATCAAAGCAAGGTCATGGAATCTATTAACAATAACATTAATATTAGCAATATTAACCTTAACAGTGAGGTTATGAATTTTGACCAGAATATTCTCCCCCCTCCCCCTCGGAATAATAGAGTTGTTAACTTATCTAGTTTTTCTTTCTCCCCTTCTATTTTTATACTTTTAGGCAAAGGTTTAAACTTTGCCCTTGCTCCTAGGAAAATCCCGGTGGATGACAGACATTATTTGTGATGTGGAGTACGGGATTAGAGATCTTCCGGATAATATCAAGGACACTATTAGGAAGGATTGTGCTGCCGTCCTTAGAAAGGCTAAGCCCCCTTGGAAGAACCTCAACAATGAGGAAATCATGGCCCTTAAATCCTTAAACCAGAACCAAGATATCGTCGTTCTGAAGGCTGACAAAGGATGGGCTACGGTCATACTTAACAGGGATGATTACCGCAAGAAGATGCTAGATCATCTTTACAATAGTGGCAGTTATAAAAAACTACCCAAGAACCCTCTTAAGAAAATTTCTAAGACGGTGGCTCTCGCTATTAAGTCTAGCAGCTCAGTGAGTTCCCTTTACCATAAACTCAATGAGAGCAGTCCCATTACTCCTAGTATCTATGGGTTGCCTAAGATTCACAAAGAGGGGGCCCCTTTGAGGCCTATCATCAACACCATTGGTGGTCCGACCTACCTTCTTGCTAAGTTCCTTGCCCTTAAGCTTAAGCCCCTAGTTGGCTGTACAGAGTCCTTCATGAAAGACTCTGCTTCCTTCATTAAAGAGCTCAAGGACATTAAGCTTAACTCTGATGACATTCTCGTCAACTTTGATGTGGTCTCCCTTTATACTTGCATCCCTATAAAGGAGGCCTTGGAAGTGATCTATCGCCTAATAGATCTCGATACCGCACATCTAGTTGAGATCTGTCTCACTTCCACTTTCTTCTGTTTCGAGGTTGAGTTCTTTGAGCAGACTTGTGGTGTTGCCATGGGCTCCCCCCTTTCCCCTATTGTTGCAAATATTTTTATGGAAGATTTCGAAGCCAAAGCTTTAGCCTCAGCTCGTCTCCTTCCTAAGCTGTGGAAAAGGTATGTAGATGACACTAATGTCATCTGGTCCCATGGCCAAGAGGAGCTGGATCTCTTCTTCAATCACCTCAACTCTCAGTCCTCTTCCATAAAGTTCACCATGGAAAAAGAGGTCAATGGTTGCCTCCCTTTCCTGGATATTTTTATATCTAAGAATAAGGATGGCTCTCTCTCCCACTCAGTATTCCAGAAGAAAATGCATACTGAGCAGTATCTTCAGGTTGATTCCCATCATTTCCCTGCTAAAAATATGGGTGTTCTTAACACCCTCGCTACTCGTGCCCTTAGGGTTTCTGATAATATGAGCTTCGATAAGGAGAGATCTCGTCTCCTTAATGTCTTTGTGGATAATGGCTATAGTAGGCGCCTAGGTCATACGGCTTTCCTAAAAGCCTCTAAAAATTTGTTAATTAAAAAAGAATCTAAAGAGCGCCGACTAGGTGTCTATCTTCCCTATGTCCAGGGAACCACGGACAAGATTGCTCAGATCCTTAAGAGGTATGATATTTCCTCAACCTTTAGGCCCCTCAACACTATTCGTAAAACCCTCCGATTAGTGAAACATCACGTTGACCCAAAGGACATGAAGGGTGTCTACATTATCCCATGTTCATGTGGGACCCCCTATATCGGGGAAACAGGGCGCTCCATCCATCAGAGGATCAACGAACATGCAGTTGACCTAAGACATGGGAGAACCAAGTCTTCAGCGTTAGCAGAACATGCTAAGAATACCAAGCATCAGGTTTGTATAGAGGAGGCCAAGGTTATTGCCAAAGTTGCTTAGTTCCATCATCGTAAATTCAAGGAAGCTATTGAAATTGAAAGAAGGCCTAACAATCTCAATAGAGATGACAGTTGGAAGATCAATAGATGTTGGATCCCTGCCCTTTCTTCCTAGTCTTTCTTTTCCTTTTCGCCCTTTTTTCCTTTTCGAGCTTTCTTGTTCCCCTTGGAGCCTTTTCCTTTCCTTCCTCCTAGGGTTTCCCCTTCTTGCTCTGTGATTTTCTTTTGGTCCTTTTCCCGACCTTCTCCTTCTTTTTAATTGGTGTCACTCTTTATTTTTATTTTTCTTGATAGATATTAATAAATAATATCTCTACTATTATTCTTTATTTTATTTAAAATAACCCCCCATTATTATTATTATTATTTTTATTTTTTTTATTTATTTTTTTAAAAGGTTTTTTTTTAGGGATATTTATATATATATTATTATATATTTTATTATTTTAAAATATATTTATTTATTAGTTTTTATTTATTTATATCTATTTTTATTTTATTTTTTATATTTTTTTTTTGTATTTTTTTTTTTTAACTTAATATTATTCTAATATATATATATATATATATATATATATATAATATATTATATTATAATATATATATATATATATATATATATATATATATAATATATATATATATATATTTTATTTTATTTATTTATTTTATTTTAACTTAACCTCCTATTTAATTAAATAAAATTTTTATAATTTTATTAGTTATACTAACATTTATATTTTATATTTATCTATTAAATAGTTAATACTTTTAACGATTTATTAAGCTACCAATTTAATTAAATTTACTTTATGCATAGGTAAGGTCCCTTATATACATTTGATTTATTACTGGTTTGTTTGATCCTGGTCCCTAGTCAAATTTAGACGTTAACCTAATTAGCCATTGGAGGCTCTACTCAAAGTATTTAACTGGCAAAGATAGATATGATTTTTCAACTTGTCCTAATGATGAACCACACTGCTTGGTTTGAAACACGTCGACAATTATTTTTTGAATGTGATTTACGCCAAAATTTCTTCTTATAATTGTTATGGATCACAGAAGCCTCAATTCCACCGAAGAAGATTGAGCTGACAATATAGTTGGGGGTATTTGTGGGTTACACATAAACTCCTCACACCTATTTTGTGTACTTACCCTCCCTCAGAATGACAATTGTGAAAAGGGATGTAAAGCTTGATGAGGAGAAGGTGATGCAGTGCTCTATTGAGAGTGAGATTTAGATCCCAAAAAGAGAGGAGATTTTACCTCCAAAGGAGGATCCCCTGTAAGTTGTGGAGTAGCCACAAGTAGAGGATCAGAGAGTGACACATCCACTCAAGAAGAAACATCTAGAGAAGGCAGAAAAAGAACCAAGGAAGCTGATAGAATTGTGCAGGATGCGAGGGAGAATGTGGGAGCTCCTTCAAATTTGCGCAGGAAGAGGAGGTCACTTGATCGATACAATAGCTACATGGCTCTAATGACGAATATTATAGAGACTGAGCCATCGTCTTTCAAGTAAGTAGTCGAGAAACCTGTATGGGTTGATGCAATGGTGGAGGAATACAAATCCATTGTAAAGAATAGTGTTTGGGAAGTGGTCCCAAGGCTAGAAGATAAATCAATTGTGGGTTCCAAATGGATCTTCAAGGTTAAGCATGTAGTAGATGGAAGCATAGAGAAGTATAATGCCAAATTTGTGGCCAAGGGTACTCTCAAGTTGAGGGAATTGACTTTGATGATATCTTTTCTTATGTATCAAGGTACTCATCAATTAGATCAATTCTTGCACTGGTTGCGTAGATGGGGTAGAAGATCCACCATATGGATGTAAAAACAACATTTCTCAATGGGGTTATTGAGGAGGAGGTGTACATTAAGAAACTATAATATTTTGAGACATTTGATCAAGAGTATCATATGTGCAGACTCAAGTGAGCATTTTATAGAGTCTCAAACAAGCACCCCGTTCTTGGTACACCAGGATCAAAAGTTATCTCACTGATTTGGGATTCACCAAAACTAAAGCGAATGAAAACCTCTACCACATATTGGTAGAAGGTAAATTACTTATTATTTTCTTATATGTTGGTGATTTTATTTTAACTATTGATGAACAATTGATATGATCTTGCAAGGTAATTTTAAATGAAGGACATTGGTCCATGCACTACTTCCTCATGTTGGAAGTATGGCAAGGCAATGGGGAATTGTTTGTGTATCAAGGCATGTATGCAAATTAGATACCACATAGATTCTACATGGAGAGTTGCAAACCCGTGGAGGCACCTCTAGTGACCAACTGGAGTAAGGATATTGCCACTTTAGGTGAAGAGGTCGATGCTACAATTTATTGGCAGATAGTGGGTTCATTGATGTATCTTGTGAATACACAACTAGATATGTGTTATGAAGTAAACTAGCTGAGCCAAGCTATGGTTAGTCCAACCAAATTATTTTGGAAGATGGTTAAGCATGTTTTACAATACCTCAAAGGGACTACCTCGTTTAGACTATGGTACAGACAGATAGAGGAAGTGAATTTGTGTGGCTTCACAAATGCAAATTGGGCAGGGAGTCCATCTGACTAAAAGAGTACATCAGGTGGAATTTTTAGTGTTGGGCCCACAACGGTTTCCTAGTGTAGAAGGAAGAAAAAATATGTGGTTCTCAGCTTAGAGGAGGCAAAATACGTAGATGAAAGTCAAGCAACATGTGAGGCGATCTGGATGAGAAAGATACTTGTGGGACTATTTGGTTAGATGATGGATCCAATTGTGATCTATTGTGACAATCATAATTGCATTAATCTCTTTGAGAATCGTGTATTTCATATATATATTTGGTATCACCATTTACAATATTGTGTGCAAAGGCGAATAATGTTTCTACAATATATTCCGACAGAGGAACAAGATGATGACATTTTGACAAAGGCTCTATCAAGAGGGACGTTTGAGTTCCACATGTGAGAGATAGGGGTGGTTGATAATCCCTTTCTTACTAAGAGGGAGTGTTGAAAAATGTAGTAAGAAAGTCTCAATTTAATTTTTCCTTGGTCAAATTGAGAAAAAAATTGAATTTCTACATCATCAGACAACTTGGATACAATTAACTTGTGTGGCATAGCTTGTGTCACTCAGTTTATTGAGTAAATTTGAGTTTGATGAGTTGTAGTTCAGTTAAGCATGTGTGATTTCTAATATGTAGCAATCAAGGTCAGTTATTTCAAGTATTTTTTAGTTAAACTAGTTCTAATTGTTGGAGGAACTAGTGGAAGGTTAGTTGTGTAGTGAGACATTAGTCTAACTCAGTGTCATCTAGTTAACTAATCAATCAACACAAAATAACTAGTGCATGCAGAGAAATAAAGTTCCCTAGCTATGGTGGAGATTCCAAGGTAGTGTAACATCAGTTGTAGACTAGTCTTGAGTGTACATGTGTTGCATGCAGTTAGATGATCAACCTTGGGAATTGCACAACCATTTTGGAGGAAATTTTTAAATAATAGGGGTCTAATTTCCTCAAGAATTGTGCAAAGAAATAGGGGCTCAAGCAGAGGCAGAAATTGACTAAGTTTGGGTCATAGCTTCTCAGTGAGTAGAGAGATAGGTTATTCATTTGCAGGTTGTGCTCAGTTAAGAAAAGGAATTGTAATACATCTTTATTCTTCAAATTAATGCAAGTAGGAAAAGGGGTTTTTACCAGATTACTTTCCCCTAGAAAATATTGTGTACATGTGTGCTATTTCTCATTCCATGTTTGCGATTGATGTTTTAAATTGTTAATTTAATTCCACATAGCAGTAGAGTAGGTTTGTGTCTTGTGATTTTGATTAAAATTTTCATGAGCAGTTGCAAATCTACATCATAATTTCGACATTTTGAAGCAGACCAAATTTTCCTTTCTTCACTAAAATGCACGCCCAAGCTTAATTTCTTGGCCAATTTGATTAACTCAAGTTATATATGATTTAATTACTGATTTTACACATTAATTTGCTTCTAGTAAGTTTCTTTTGTTCACAAATTGTTGACACTTTTGGGGAGACACCATGAACTACAATTTCTCTAGAACTTTCATTTACATTAACTTCGACCTTTATATGACTAAATGATCAAAAATTGATTTTATTAATACTACTTATGAGTAAAAAAATGCCCTCTGAGATGAATCATTCAATTTGGCCTTGAAATGAAGGTTGGGCATGCATTTTTGTGAAGAAGGTTACTTCATTATATATTTACTTTGAGCTTAAATATTTATACTTCATATGTCATACAACATTCTAAGTTTTGCTTCGACTTGCCTTATGTGAAAGTTGTGTATAAGTGTGAAACATAGTTATGTAGGATATTTGTTAGACATGATGCAAGGTTATATCATAAGGTTATGAATTTTCCAATAATGTCCTATTTTAAATTTTATTACTAAGAGTTTGATTGGTTTGGCTTGGGATTGCATATTTTTTCTAACTGTGATCATTGGCAAATATGATCATTTGCTATTCTGACAGACTTGGATTTCAATGCATGACATTTCCTTTATGAAAATGACTATGATATGTTGCATAATATGGTTTTACATTTAGGTTAGAATGATCATTATTACATAGTCAATTAAGTATAGGTCCTAGTGTGCATTTATTTGAGGCACACAAACCTTGAATCTAACCCTATGAAATTGATCCAATTTGGCATATTCTTGCACAATAGAAATTTTCATGTGAAAAATGTAACAACCCTGGCAAAAAATCATGTAAAAACCATATATACGACCAAGGTCATGGGACAGGTATTCCAAGTTGAATGTTTGGAAAAACATCCTAGTGGGGTTTCACTTCGATTTATCAATGGCTAAGGAAATTGACATAGGAAAAGAGGCATTTTAGTTATGAAAAAATGGAAATTAGGAGAAAAGGAAGGTGAAATGTCACAAGTTGCATGTGTGGAGAAAATTGAAGGAAAATAATGGAAAATGAAGAAAATAGAGGCCTCATTGATAAAAAGGCTTATGAGGATTAGTTCATAGACTTTTGTCAGTTTAGTTTTGGAGCTCTATCTCTATTCTCTCTCTGACACTCTTAGATACTTAGAGTTTTCTTGGAGCATTTCAGCATTGGATCAAGAAAAGAGAGGAAGGAAAAGGAAAGCAAGGATCATGCAATGAATAGCAGGATCAAGTAACTACAGTAGGATTATTTGCATGTATCGAGTTGCATGTGTGATTTCCTTGCTAGTTTTGGAATGCATGGTTATCCATGTGTGTTATTGGTTCTCTTACTATCATGGGCATGGTTTTTTCTAGGTGTGACAGTGTTTTTCAACCTAACCTTGCCATTTCCGGATAGCCATGGTGTGATGGGTTCTCATGTTTTGGTTGAGATGTATTTCCAAATGGATTCAAAACTAAGTGAGGCGGATCTATCAAAGAAAGAACATATGGCCTAGTGATCCCTAAATCAGACTATGGATTTCAATAAATCCTTGCCCTTAGTAACCCCTAAACCGAACTATGGATTAAGGTAAAACCAAATTTTTTCTTGCCTTGGTAGGCCTATGAATCCTCGACTGGTGAATCACAAGATATAAGGTAAATCCTAGAGGTGGGTGCCCTCAATTAGGCCTAGGAATCCTTGGATGGTGAATGGAAAGATATATCGTAAAGCCTGAAGGGTGGAGTCTCAATTATGACCAAGTGTTCCCTGAATTGAACTATGGATTACGGTAAATCCTAGGGACTAGGAGACAATAAAATTCCTCATGGTGTAGGTGGAGAAATCCAGTGGCATCCATGCTTGTTTAGGTACTAGTGATCTAGTGAGGATTGTGGTAAATTTTGGTTCTATTGATGAGGGTGAGGTGGTTTAGCCTTGGGAATCCCTGGTTTATTTTTTTGGTTATGAGTCCCACATTCATTCTTGGAATATGGCATGGGGATGATTGGTTGAAAGAAATATTTGGTTCAACCACTCTATGGTCATGTGATACGTGGAAGTCCCAAAACTATTTTCATTTTTCATATATTAATAAGATATTCTTCTCCTTGGTATGTTATGTGTAAATGTATTGGTTCATATGTGGTTTTTATTGTTGTTATATCCTTGTTATTTATGTTGGTTATATGATGGTTATGAGCATGTTTTATGATAGTGATGATGCATGGATATCATCATGTTTTGATTTGTTAATGAATGAACAATGAATATATGACCTAATGGATAATAATTAAGCTAATGTGATAAGGCATCAATGCTGCTTAGCGATTCTCAGAAAAATATGAGACCCTTATGCTCAGATATGATGTTATGACTTGTAGATTACATATTTGTGACATGTTTCACCAAATTTCTATCATGGTTGGGCTTGGTTAGGCCAATTCCTTGATAAATTTGTTTGTGAAAGGGTTTATCTTTGTTTCATTTATTGCGTTGGAAAGTCTCATCAAGTTTCAGGAAATGGTTTGGAGACTAGCCCTGAAAAAGTGGCTTAAATCGCACAATCTCTGGCATAGAATTGGCTGAAAAACATTACAGTCTCTCCCTTCTAGGAATTGTGGGAGTGACTAGAGGTTCCTAATCACATGCATGCCCATTTCATGGGAGCGACTGGGGGTTTGGCACTTGGAGTAGTGGATTGGCTCCTGGGGGTCTCGTATCACCTGAGGGAGGTCTATAAAGTGTTGGTTCGTCGGTTCCACTTCCTTAACTGCACTTAGGGAGTTGAATAATATCATAATAACTATGTGTCACATCTTTAACCCGGTGGACCGCTAAGCTTGGGTAAGTGTGGGGGGAGGGTGTTACAGAGTGTTATTAGAGCATGGTTCAACACTTGGACTGGATGGGCGAAATGTGGATTGTCATGAATGCATGTAGGTTGTAAAAGTGCTTATTATGTATGCATGATAGTGGTTATTGTTAGAGTTGTGTTGCCATGTAGGAGTTGATGATGTTGTTGGCGGGACTTGTTTTTCATGAATGCATGTCAGTTGCATATGCATTCATTATGCATGTCAGTGTCTATATGTGGTTATCCATGCATTGTCATGGTTATAGTTATGCATGTATAGTAGGTCAAACATGCATTGTGAGGTCATCATATGTAGTTTGTGTCATCATGATGATGTTGGTTGTTACAATGATAATTTGTTGGGTGAGATAGAGCAAGAGATGTATATCATCAAAGCGAGGTTGCAGCACTAGACCTCGGGGATAAGAGCAGATCATCATATAGGTTTGTATATTTGGCATGTAGTATGTGGTTAATGGTTGTTATAAGCATTGGGTTTACTTATATGCTTTTCATTATATTATTATGGTCACATGTATGATAAATGCTAGTTTATTAGTGTAGTCGTATGCACATGTGTCGGATAGTCATGAATGATAGTAACATGTTGTTGCATGCATTGTGGTCATATGCTTGATGATTATGGTCATTTCAGCTGAGGTATTGATGTTATTATGTTCTGTGCTAATTTGGATTGACTTGTGCAGATGACCATGGTTATGACATTCAGGTATGAGTTAATATAATTTTGATATTGTGTCACACTAATCTAAACTGACTTGTGCATATGTGATAGCCTCCCCTTAGATACATTGAGGTATGAGTTTGATTATGTTGTCTATTTGGTGTTTGCGTGTTTGATTATGTAGTCTAAATTATTTATCTAGCATGGTACGTTTACAGTTTGTTTGTATGTTTGATTAATTGCATGATATGAGTATGTGTTCGTAAGATCGCATGAAGGAATAGTTTTGCTTTAGGATGTTTGTACTAACACATTATGTGGTGAGATAGCTGATATGCACTTGAGTGCAGAGTAGGTGATAGTTGTAGCATTATTATTAATGATTGAGAGTTGATTGTTGATTTTGACATACATGTTATTCTTGGTAAAGGTTTATTTCAAATTAGTATACATGATGTCTTGATCTTTGGAACATGTGATTGACATGTGTGAACAATTGCAAGAAAACATGCTTGGTAATAGTGTGACAAGGTAATAGTTGATGAATTTATATAATTAACAGTTGGATGATGTGACAGTACATGGTAAGACTCGATTGCAACAATGTAAAAAGGAAAAAGAAAGGAAATGGGTAAGATTCCTTTGGCCATGTTTGGAAACCCTAATTCTAAACAAATGATTTCTTCACATATAGGAAGTTTTCTTAACCTTGATATTGTCTGACATCATCTGGATATATGCTATATTTATGAACACATATTTGACAGGTATATTAGCTAATTTCTATTCATAGCTAACTCCGTCAAGGGAATTGGAGTCCCTTGAGAGATGGTATGGATGTGTTCAGTATAGGTCAGCATGCTTGGCATAACAAGGTAAGGTAATTGATATATTTTTATGTTTATTTATTCACTAACAATTATGTGTTTATGGCAGTACGATGTAGGAGATTGCATGTCAAAAGACACTGCCATGAAAACTTGAAGAAGGCTTGGGTTGAGCGTTCCCTTGGAAGTGTTGGGAACCATGGGGATTGATTCATGATGTTTTTTTTAGTATTTTGTTTTTGGTATCTTGTGATTTGTTGCGCTTGATTGTGCCTTTGTTTATGTCTAGTGCATGATCATTCCACTTTGTTTGCAGTATCATATTGTTATTGGTTTTTCATGGTTTTCTTCTTGTTTGTTTCTTGTTCTTGCCTTTTATGTTTTGAGGGTCTTGGGAATTGGTTGGGAAAGAGGAAAGTTAATGGAGTTCAATAAAAGATGGATGAAACCCAATAGATAATGTAAGACTCAGATGAAGTCCTTCAATGAGCAAAGGGTAGCTAAAGGAAATAGTATGACAGTCGGTTAGACTAGTTGGGTCCATTGAGGTAAATTTATGGTGATATGACAATCATGAGAAAGGTAATGGGAAAAGTAAGGTAAATGGATATGAGGCATTGGATGCATTGGCTGTATTGGGAAATTTTGTTCTCAATGTTGTGCATGCTATGCATGGATAAAGGAAGTTCTCTTAACCTTGACCTTATGATGTTTGGTAATTATGTTGTGATCATGATTATGCTAATGTCTATATATGTATATGTGTATGTATGTATGTTTTTTTTCCAACAAGGCTGTCAGGTATCATGACTTTTTTATGCTAATTTTTATATCTATATATTTATGTATGTATGTCGTTGTCTGATAGGGTTGTCAAGAATCATTCTTATGGAGGAATGATTACTTATGTAGGTGAATGGCATGAAGAGGTTCCTGGTTTGAGGAATTGAGCGGGAAGAGTAGCCCTAACAGATCTATGAGTTATGATTTGTCATTATGTGCTTGTAATATGCCTATGATCATGTTACAATAGGTAACGTTGAAGGATACATTAGTAGAATGAAAAAAGAGTGATCCGTGATAAGCTAGGATAAGCATGAATGGAAGAGAGACACTAGAAGCAAGGTTGCTTGGTAGAGACTGTGTAGTTTTGGATTTGCAGTGCTATTGTTGTGTATATGTTGTGCATATTGTATACTTAGTGATTGAACCTATGGTGTTGTGTGCCTATTGAATGTATGGTGTTATGTACATATTTCATATACAGTGTTGGGTATAGATGGTGTTATGTACATGTTAGATATGCAATGTTGTGTACATATTGTACTGTGCACATGATGGATATGCGGTGTTGTGTGCATGTTGGATATGCGGTGTTGTGTACATATTGTACTGTGCGCATAATGGATATACGGTGTTGTGTGCATATGGTGTTGTGCACATTTTGGATATGTGGTGTTGTGTACATATGGTGCTATGTGCATGTTGTATATGCAGTGCTATGTACATATGGTGTTGTATGCATGTTGTACATGTGGTGCTATGTACATATGGTGTTGTGTGCATCATTTTACATGTGGTGTTGTGTGCATGCGCTGTTGTGTACATGTTGTACATGTGTTGTTGTGTGCAAATGGTGTTGTGTACATGTCATGCATGTGGCGTTGTGTACATGTGGTGTCATGTACATGTCGTGAATGTGGTGTTGTGTACATGTGGTATTTTTTACGAGTTGTACAAGTGGTGCGGTGTACATGTGGTGTTGTGTACACATTGTGCTGGTGGTGTCATGTACATGTGATGTTGTGCACATGTTGTGCAGGTGGTGTTGTGCACATGTTGTACATATGGTACTGGTGCACATGTGGTATTGTGTGCATGTCATACATGTCATGTTGTGCACATGTGGTATTGTGTGCATGTTGTACATGTTGTTTTGTGTATGATTTGTACTTTGTATGTGCATTACATAGTCATGGTATCATGACATGTGTATTCATTATGTTGTAATATGATAATTTATGTATTATGTTGGACACTAGATGTAGGTGTGTGTATTGTGTTGTGTTGTACATTAGGTGTAGGTATATATGAGTTGTATATCAGGTGTGGGTGTATGTATTGTGTGGTGTCATATGATGTGTGTGAATGTATGTGTTTTGATGTACATTGTGTATGTGTACATGATTGAAGAAAAGAAAAAGGAACTAGGTGCTTGCTAGGAGTGTCAACCAATCTAGTGTGTGTACAAAAAGAAAAAAGGACAAAGGTAGAAGCAAAGGACCGATTAAAGGATAAGTATCATTATTTTATTTCAGTTTTATTAGGCATGTGATCTATGATTATGATTTATGATGGTTACATGTGATCTATGATTCTGGTTTATGATGATGGCATGTGATTCATGATTTTGATATATGATGGTTGTATTTGGAACTAACCGGATGTGACATGTTTATACATGATGATTTGGTCATGAGATATTTTGACTTGTTGTGATAGGAAGTAAACATGATTGCAGGTGTACCTTATTGACAGGCTATCAATGAGGTATGATTTGAATTTATTTAAATTTATTTTGAATCTAATGGAAGTTATGTGATTGATACAACAAAGCATGGAAATGCCCATTTGGGATGGTTGAAACTGATTGCAAGAATTCACAGTGTCAGTAAAAGAAATTGGAACATGGTGTTGGTAAAATAGTTCAGGAACAGGGCCATTGTGGGACATTGGTACCCAATAGTGTCCATTGATTTCCATGAGCATGCTATGTCTGGTATGATGGTTTGGAGGCAGGGATATACCTTGGTTTTTGGAATTCTGAAGTAATGGAACCTTACCAAGAGAAGGGTTGCCTGAGGGGTTTGTGTACTAGAGAAGGGGATGCACACATAACCTGGAAGGTGTGTGACTACACAAAAGGGGGTGACCGAATTTCCCAAGGGACTGTGTAGCAGAGAAGGGAAGGTCGGAGAATGGATTTGTTTTGGTCATTAGAATTTCCATATGGAATTAGATGCACATTGGGAGTGTGTCTTGAAACAATGAGCTCGTAACTGTTCACTGAGAGGACAAGTGGTGCAGGATTGTAGCACTGGACATTGGATGCAGCTTTGACTTTGGAAGTGGATTATAGACTTCCTGGGAAGGATGTAAGTCCTAGTATTACTTTGAGGGTGGAAATGTGAGCCTTTGTATTCCATTGTTGAAGATGCAGGAATCGTATCCTATATTTGTTGGTCGAGAAAATTTGCATATGTGTATATGTGTATATTAGTGTAAATATTGTATCGAGATGGATTTATAAAGCTCCATAGGCAGTATGATTATTTGATGGTTGAAGAAAATGTGCATAAATATATGTGATTATTGTAAATATTGTAATGAGCTATGTTATAAAGCTCTTGTAAAGGGTATGTTTGTCATGTTTCAACAATGGTCATTATAAATACTACAACGAGTTGTGTTATAAAATCCATAGGCAGTATGTTTTTATTTTCAGCGGTGTCGTTGGTTGTAGGTGTCATTAAACACTAAGGACAATGTTTGCACAAGAGGGAGGGTTTTGTAACAGCTTTGGTAAAAATTCATGTAATATATATATATATATATATATATATATATATATTATAATATATTATATATATATATATATATATATATATATATATATATATATAGAATATATATATATATATATATATAATATATATATATATATAACCAAGGTCATGAGACATGTATTCCGAGTTTAATGTTGGGAAAAACATCCAAGTGGGGTGTCACTTCGGTTTATTAATGGCTAAGGAAATTGGCAAAGTAAATGGCAAAGGAAACAAGACATTTATTGGCATTTTATTTATGAAAAAATGGAAATAAGGAGAAAAGGAAGGTGAAAGGTCACAGGTTGCATGTCAGGAGGAAATTTAACGAAAATAATAGAAATTGAAGAAAATAGAGGCCTCATTGATAAAAAATTGAAGAAAATAGAGGCCTCATTGATAAAAAGTATTCTGAGGATCAATTTATAGACTTTTGTCAATTCAATTTTGGATTTCTATCTCTATTATCTCCCTGACGCACTCTTGGATAATTCAATTTTTCTTGGAGCACTTCAGCATTGGATCAAGAAAAGAAAAGAATGCAAAGGAAAGAAAGGATCAAGAAAAGAAGAGCAAGATCAAGTAACTACAATGGGATTATTTGTAGGTAGTTTTTTCTTGGTTCTCTTATTGTCATGGGCATGGGTTTTTCTAGGTGTGACAATATTTTTCAGCCTAGCCTTTCCATTTATGGATAGCCATGGTATGATTGGGTTCTCATTTTTTTGTTGAGTTGGATTATCGTGTGGATTCGAAACTAAATGAGGTGGATCTCTCCAAGAAAGAACACATGACCTAGTGATCCATGAATTGGACTATGGATTACAGAAATCCTTGGACTAGTAACCCTTGAACTAGATTGTGGGTTGCGGTAAATCCAGATTTTTTGTTGCCTTGGTGGGCATATGAATTCCCAACCAATGAATAGGGGGATATACGGTAAATCCTAGAGGTGGGTGCCCTCAATTGGGCTTAGGAATCCTTGGCCAGTGAAGGGAGGATATACGGTCAAGCCTGAAGGAGTCTCGATTATGGTCTAGTGATCCCTAATCAGACAGTGGATTACGATAAAGCCATGGGACTAGGAGATAGTAAAATTACTCATAGTGTATGTAGAGAAATCCGGTGGCATCCATGCTTGTTTAGGGCCTAGTGATCCAATGAGGATTATAGTAAAGCTTAGTTATATTAATGAGGGTGAGGTGGTTTAGCCTCAGGAATCCCTAGTTTATTTTTTTGTTATGAGTCCCACATTCATGCTTGGAATATGGCACGAGGGTGATTGGATGAAATAAATATTTGGTTAAGCCAATCTATGGTCAGGTGGTACATGGAAGTCACAAACCTAGTTTCATTTTGCATATACTAATAAGGGCTCCTTCTCCTTCGTATCTTATGTGTAAATGTATTGGTTCACATGTGGTTTTTATGGTTGTTATATCCTTGTTATTTTTTTTGGTTATATGTTGGTTATGAGCATGTTTTATGATAGTGATGATGTATGGCTATCATCATGTTTTGATCTGTAAATGAATGAATAATAAATATGTGACCTAATAGCTTATAATAAATCTAATGCGATAAGGCATCAATTCTTCTTAGTGACTCTCAGATAATTATGAGACGCCTATGCTTAGATTGGTTATTATGACCTATATATTGCATATTTGTGACATGTTTTACAAAATTCCTGTCATGGTTGGATTTGGTTAGGTCAAGTCCTTGATCAATTTTTGTGTTGGAGGATTTTTCTTGATGTCATTTATTTCCTTGGAAATTATCATCAAGTTTCGGGCAGTGGTTTGGAGACTAGCTCTGGAAAAGTCGCTTAAATATTGCAGTCACCAACACAGAACTGGCTAGAAAAGTGTATAGTCTCTTCCTTGTAGGAATTGTGGGAGCGACTAGAGGGTCCCAGTCGCATGCATTCCCATGTCATGGGAGTGACTAGGGGTTTAATCAAATGAAATGTTAGGTTAACTCAGGGTTGGGCACCTGGAGTGGTGGATTATCTCCAGGGGGTCCTGTAGCACCTAAGGGAGGTCTGTAAAGTGTTGGTTCGTCAGTTTCACTTCCTTAACTACACTTAGGGAGTTGAATTATATCATAGTACCTCTCTGTCACATATTTACCTTTTTGGACTAGTAATCTTTAGTAAGTGTGGGAGGAGGGTGTTACACAAAATTAATGTTAATTATGAGTAAAAAAGTACTCTCCAATATGAATCATTCAATTTTTCCTTGTAACGAAGTTTTGGTGTAGATCTGGATTTAAACAGGAATGCAACAAATTACATATATAACCATAAATACATAGATGCAGCAGAAATATGCCTAGTAATAGAAATGGAAATAAACTAGCTCAGGCGATGGTAGCTTACCCCTGAGAAGATATGTGGTGTCTACATGCCTCTGGAATGCTTTATAATGAGGCTCAAGGGCCTTCTTATTATTGAACAATAAGAGCAAACCCTAAACAACCAAAACCCTAACCCAAGGAGATGTAACACCAAGAGTTTATGGGCCCCGTTGGGGTTAGTTGGACAACTAACTTCCCGAGGTCATGACTTGTGACCTCTATTTGACACGCATGATACCCTATTGGAAAGATATCTCCAAGGATATGATGAAAAAGGAGATCTTATTAAAAAAATCGTTGGTAGTAGATTGCCAAAAAAACATCGTTTAGGGCCTCAAAATGGCTCCAGAAGTTTAGGACCCAAAAAACTGCTAAAAATAGTAAAATGTGCTACAATTAAGGAAACTGAAAAAATGAAAGAAACAATGGTGGGGGTCCAAGTGGAATTGGCAGGTGACCACCAATATCCACCTAGATCATTCCTCCCCCCTTAGGAAGCAATGGTCCCCATTACATTGAGTTCCTCCATGAGACGAGGAAACTTCAGTTGAACTTGGTCCCTGGTGAGCCACTTACCCTGGTGAAGGAGTTGGCCTAGTTTGACAACTCGATACAGTTGGATCTTCTACTGGTGAGTGTGCTTGATCTATGTGTCCATGATTTGATTAGTAGCAACTTGTTCAATGCAATATGGATTTAACTCTGTTGGTGCGAGTTGTTCCACAATGTCAGATGTGTCTAGTAATGGTGTAAAGTATGGCCGAAGGCGGTCCACATTGAACACTGGGTGCAAGCCAAGGAATGGGGGAATGCTGAGCTCAAATGCATTGTCTCCCACAACCTTGGCAATGGTGTAAGGACCATATCATAGTGGTATAATTTTCCGATAGGCTCTGGTAAGGCGTTCCTTTTGCAAATGCAACCAAAATTTGTCCCCCACCTGAAACTTGTCTAGCACCTCATGTTGATCATGTTATTTCTTGTACTTGGCATTTGATTTCTCCAGAATGTCATGGACCTGTTGGCAGATATGTTGGATGTTCTCAATGAAGTTTTCTGCCTTATCTATTTTGGACTGGACATGAGCCGAATCTACCTGAGTAGCAGCAAATGGCATGGCCACATCAATTGGACATAGTGGCTGGAATCCCAAGCCCACCTGAAAAGGGTTATGGCCAATCGAGTTGTGGAGAGCCCAGTTATAGATGTGCTGAACATAGGGGAGGATCTTATCCCATGTGCATGGATGGTTTGAGTTTTACATGCATCGAATGTGTATGATCATCATGTTGACAACCTCTGCCTGGCCATCAGTTTGGGGATGGAAGGCTGTCAACTTAGTGAGTTTGGTGTCCAACATCAACCAGAGACTGGACCAGAATGTACTGAGGAACCTACTATCCTGATCTAAGATGATAGACTATGGGATCCAAAAGTTTACCTACACTCGTTCAAAGAAGAGTTTAGCAGTGGATTCTGCTGTGATATTCTTCTTGCAGACCTCCATAATGGCCATCTTCGAGAACCTGTCGATTACCACAAAAACACAGTCATTTCCATGCTTAGTAGAAGGAAGGCCCAACATGTAATCCATGGAGATGGATTCCCAAGGTCGACTAGGGGTAGGTAGCAGAGTATAGAGGCCTTGCTTCTTGATGGTTGGTTTGGAAATGGCGCAGACATTGTCGTATTTAATGTACTTCCCGACATCCTATCGAAGATTCAACCAATAGAAATACTTCTGCAGTACTGCCACCATTTTCTCAACCTCGAAATGCCTAACAACCCAATTTTAGTGTGCTTCCCAAATAATCTTGGCATCCTTGCTTGAAGGAACACAAAGGTGACCTAGGTGGCATAACAGTGCATCCTGGAGGTGAAAACATGGAACATGCTGACCCTCCAAGAGTGTCTTCTATGTGTGGCTAAATTCAAGGTCGCTTTTGTAGAGAAGTGTCCAATTAGAAATCTCATGCCCACAAGAGTTGAGCACGGTGGTTAACACCATGAACGATGGTCGACTCAGGCAATCTGCAACATTATTGGTGATTCCCTTCTTATACTTGATATTCAAATGGAACTGTTGTAGGTATGTGGACCACTTCTGATGGAGATAATTCAACAACTTCCCTTACATATGTATGAACTACAGGGGCTAGTGGTCTATGTGGATGACCGTTTCCTTCCCCAAAATGTAATGCTTCCATTGTTGGCAGGCCTACACAATGGAATACATCTCTTTATCATAACTAGGATACTTCCGGACTATGTATGAAAATTTCTCACTATGATATGCCACTGGATGCCCATGTTGAGTAAGGGCTACTCCAATAGCATAGTCAGAGGCATCTTTCTCGATCTTAAATGGTTGTTGAAAGTTTGGTAATGTGAGCATTGGTGCCAAGTAGAGGCGATGTTTCAATTCTGTGAATGCATTTTGTTGAGATTCAGACCAAAAGAATTTTTATTTCGCTCCTCCCTTGGTGACTTGAATCAAGGTCCAAGTGATATGAGAAAATCCCAACACGAATTTGTGGTAGAAATTGGCAAGACCCAGAAAGTTGCGGAGCTCTGTCAGAGTGGTTGGAGATGGGCAATCCTGAATTACTTGGATCTTTGTTGGATCCACATGCACCCCCCGTCATCAATATTGTATCCCATATACTAAACTTGGGTCATGCCAAAAGTGCATTTCTCCAAATTGGCACATAGCTTGTGTTGCCATTGTGTTTGGAGAACCTGTCGGATGTGGTGGAGGTTCTCTTCTCAAATTTGGCTGAATATTAGGATGTCATCCAATTATACCGCTAGAAATGAGCTGGTGAATGGCCACAAGATGTCATCCATAAGCCTCATGAAGGTTATTGGAGCATTTGTCAACCCAAAAGGCATAACCAACCATTCGAAAAGGCCCTCCTTGGCTTTGAAGGCAGTCTTCCACATATCAGAGGGTTCGATTGGTACCTGGCGATATCCTAACTTCAAGTCAATATTGCTGAAATATTTTGCACCCTTCAGTTGGTCTAGAAGGTCATTAATCCTTGGGATCAGGGACCTATTCTAGACAATGATCTTGTTCAGTGTCCGATAATCAATACAGAGTCTCTGAGTCCCATCCTTCTTCTGTACCAACACAATCGGGCTCCCACAGGGTGATGATCGCGGTCGGATGTGACCTTTCTGTAGCAACTTCTGAATATGCCTCTTTTTTTCATTTTTCTCCATAATGGAGAACCAATAGATTGGTCCATTGGGAAACATCACACCTGGGGTCAGATCGATGGAGTGCTTGAGTTGGTAGTGCAGAGGAACCCCTGTGGGGGAGGTGAAGATGTCCTCATACTCCTCCATGACCTTGTCCATCTGTAGTTATCGTGTGGAGGGGCCCTGTCTGGAGGTTGTGGCCACCGTCTTCTTCTTTCCCTGAGGGTGTATCACCAAGAAAACAAATTTCCTGGTTTAGGAAATGTGCTTACTGCATTGTTTTGTAGTAACCAAAGAGATGGCGGTAGGTGGTGCTACCTTTGGTATCCTGTACAACTTATTTCCCAAAGTAACAATAACATCACGAGGCCTTGATTCATACACAACATGTCACTTCCACAAGTATGGTTGGCCTAATAATACATCACAAACATCAAGGGGAGCAATGTCACATAATACCTCATCCGTGAAGGGTTTGATGTTGTATGGAAGGTGACACTACTAGCTCATGCAAACATCCCGTCCTTGGTGAAGCCAGCCGATGGTGTATGTTTGGGGATGTGTTGTGGTTGGTAAGCCTAGCCTCTTCATGATCTCTGCTGAAATGAGGTTCTTTTGGCTCCCGCTATCGACAATGAACTATAGTGGGGAACCATTTACCCACATCTGGGAGTGGAAGAGGTGATGCTCCTCCTCTGGATCTTCGGGTTCCTCCTTTTGGATCTTCGTGGTGGCAATAGTGGTGTTGGGCTCTGCATCGATAATCTACTTCCCTTTGTCATTCCCCTTGTTAGGTTCTAACTTGGAGTCAGAACATGCATCTAATTCCGAAGCCTTTAGCTCGACCACTAGTGACTGCTTGGCCTGACACTCACTTGTATTGTGAGTGGAGCTCTTATGGAACTCACACCACTTTCCCGTGTCTTTCTTTGGCTTCGCAGTGTTTTTCTTTACTTGCGGATTTTGTGGGTTGTCCTTGGCCACCTTGCCTTGGCTTTTTCCTTTGTTCTGTGGTTTGGGAGCACATTTCCCTTGCTTTAGATTCGCAGATCTAAAGTCTCGCTTCTTTTGTTTAAACTTCTACTCAATCTTGACAGCGTATCGATAGGACGTGCCAAGCGAGGAGATATCTCGAAACTCCATCTTGTCCTGGATGTACTTGTGTAGGCAGCCATGGTATTTGAGTACCAAATGTTGCTCAGTATCCTTGATACCCAACTTTGTGCAAAGGGTATAAAAAATATTGGTAAATTCCGGCACGTCTTGGCCCCTTCCCTGCCACAGCGTGGTCCACTTTATGTATTTATCCTCATAGCTTTTGACAGGGTAGTACTAGTCCTTGATGGCATCCCATAATGAATTCCAAGTGGGTGTGGCTGAAAATAGTGGGTCCGTACCTTCATCCTTCTGCTCACAGTAGGTTTCCCACCAATCCTTGACGTGGGGGTAGCTTTGAGAAGAGAAAAAGTAATCTTTTTCCTTTCGGAAAAATCATGAGCATAAAATACCCTTCTAGCATATTTAACCATTTATCTACAGTGTTTGCATCTATCTGACCCTCAACTATGGGAATTTCAAAGTTAGCTTGTACCTTAAAGGGTGTGGTGCTTCCAGAGTAGCTGCTGGAAGTAGATGTGTTTCCCCTGGGTAGCCGCTGAAGGATCTGGGAAAAGTTGTCCATCATCGTATTTCTTTGTCACTCGAGGGCCTCTTCGAGCAATATTTTGATACAATATCTTGCCCCCTCGTCTCTCTTTTCATCTGCCATGGAAGGCCGTCAGGATTTGTGAGGCTAGTCTTGCAAAGGTTTGACCAGTTCAAGCCCTAACTCCTTATATCTTGGCCTCGTTGGAGACATGCAAAGAAAAACAAAGAAATAACGAACTGATATGATATCACTAATCCAAATTTAAACTAGAATGCAACAAATTATAGATATAACCATAAATACAAACATGCAATAGAAATAATACTTCATTTCATTAATGTAAAATACTGAAATATGCCTAGTAACAGAAATGGAAATAAACTAGCTCGGACGATGGTATCTTATCCCTGAGAAGATATGTGGTAGCTACGTGCCTCTAAACTACTTTATAATGAGGCTCAAGGGCCTTTTTATTATTTAGCAATAAGAGAAAACCCTAAACAACCAAAACCCTAACCCGAGGAGATGTAACACCAAGAGTTTATGGGCCTCATTGGGGTTAGTTGGACAACCAACTTCCAAGGGTCGTGACTTGGTCATATTATCTTCGTTTGACGTGCATGATACCCTGTTGGAAATATCTCTTCAAGGAATATGATAGAAAAGATGATTTTATCAAAAAAATCACTAGCAGTAGATTGCCAAAAAAACATCGTTTAGGGCCTCAAAATGGCTCTGAAAATTTAGGACCCGAAAAACTGCTAAAAATAGTAAAATGTGCTACAATTAAGGAAACTGAAAAACTAAAATAAAAAATGGTGGGGGTCCAAGTGGAATTGGTAGGTGGCCACCAATATCCATGCAATCTTTTGAAGTAGGCTAAAATTTCCTTACTTCACTATATGCATGCCAAGGCTTCATTTATTGGGCAATTTGATTAATTCAATTTATAAACTTTTTATTTAATTATTTTACACACTTTTCAATTGTTATATTTTTACTTTGATACTTAAATAATTATTCTTCAAAGTTCATATAACATTCCAAGTTTTTCTTCAACTTACATTATGTGAAATTTGTGTATAGGTTTTGTTTCAGCTTGCATTGTTATTTGTCAGTCCTGATGGAAGGTTACGCTATAAGGTTAAGTATTGTATAATTATGTAGAATTTATGGATGGTATTTCACTCCTCAAAATCTCAATAAACTCTCTGATATCTAAGGCTTGAGCTATGAAAAGGACTGGAATATGTTTCAATACCTTGGTATTCTAATATCTTTGAAAGGGACCACTAATAAAGAATGGCATAACATAGTTTGAAAATTTCAAAAGACAATGGTTTATCGAGGTGCTATTTGGCTAAATTTGTTTGGAAGAGTGGTCTTGATAAATCCACCCTATTTTCATTGTATATATTCCAAGCCTCAATCCTCTTTTTCCCTAAAGGAATCTTGGATAATATTAGTAGGTGTATAAGAAATTTTCTATGGAAAGGTGGAAAAATCAATTAAAAAAAAATCGACTTAGGTAATTGGAGCGCAGTTAAAAGCTCAAAAGAGGAAGGGGGTATGTGTTTAAAGAACCTTATTTGCATGAAATTAGCTTCAAGGGAAAACTAGTTTGGAGACTTTAAATAGAACCCTCTAAATGGTGGTCCTGAGTTCTACAAAAGAAATATCTCCCTTTCTCTAGAGAGATCCTTCAACAGTACATCAATACCAAAAGATGGCTTCCGCAATTGCTAAGATCCTCTTCACAAAGTCTTCCAACAAGATCACAAACACAAGGTTGATCCTCTTGCTATACCACAAATTAAATCAGATCACCAACCAATATATATGCCACGGATCTCAAAAAAATAGATCAAATCTCAAACCAATATATATTCCATAGATCTCAAAGAAATACATCAGATCTTGAACCAATTTATATGCCCCAGATCACAGAGAAATAGATCAGATATGAAACCTATGACTTCATATCATAAGTATACAAGCATATCTCTGACCATTAATTTCATATCATAAATGCAATGGGAATATATTACAAATATATGACCACTTCACATAAAATAGCATATAAGTATTGTATGTGAGCAAATTAACCTCCCTATATAGCCATCATGTGATCTGAATGAGAGAGTTTCAAGGAAAGATTTTACAAGAAATGAGGAACTAAAATAGGACATTAAATAGGAACCTAAAATGGAACCTAAAAAGGAAGCTAAAGTGGATGATAGAAACAATTCCATAATAAGGAGCAAGATAGGACGTCAAACAGGGATCTAAAATGGAAGCCAAAAAGGAATATATAAAGGAATATAAAGTGGAAGATAAAAGCAATGCCATAATGAGAAGAAAAATAGGACGTTACATAGCGAGTTATACATGAAGCTCCATCGGAAGCTAAATAAGAGGTTAAACTAGGTGTTTGTTGTAACAACCTCGGGTTGATTTTCCATGTATATGGAAGGACATTATAAAGGTAAAATAAGACCAAGGTCATTAGACACGTATTTAAAGTTTAATGGAGGGAAACACATTAAAGTGGGTATCACCCATGGTTAAGTAATGGCTATGAAAATTTGTATTTGCATTAGCAAAAGGTAAAGGGAAATAAATGGAAATTAATTTAAGACATAAATGAAAATAGGAGAAAAGGAATATGAAGAGAAAAGAATATGCATGCAAGGGAAATTAGAGAGAAAATAAAGGAAAATGAAAGAAAAGTGAAAATGGAAAGGAAGAGACACCAAGCATCAATGATAAAAAGGTATCTAATAAACAATTGACAGTTGATAAGCTTTTGACATCTTTTGGATTAGTTTTAGAATTATTTTTTCTAAGGAATAAATTGAACTCTAAGAGGAGAGAGAGGGCACTTGGACACAATCAAAGGAAAGCAAGGGAGTGCAAGGAGAATATTGGAATAGTAGCTACAATACGAATATTTTGCAGGTAAGGGGTTGCATGTGTGATTTCCTTGCCAGGATTTGAATGCATGGTGCATGCATTTGGCTTACATGAATACTTTTTTGTCATTGGAATGAACTTTAAATGGACTAATAGTTGTTACATCCTTTCCTTGCCACTTTGTGGATAGCCATGGTGTGATGGGATTAATTCTTGGTTGAGCTTTAGATTGTTGGAAGATTTTGGATCTAGGTGAGGTGGTCTTAGGAAAATCCGAATGGTTGGAGGTGGAGATGGTTTTCTCCAAGAAGCCCTTGAAAGTTGGTTGGGGACAAGAAAATTCCTCTGGGTATGTTGAAAATGTTTTGAGGCATCCAAGATTGTGTTGGTTTGGTGATTTCTGGACCATCTTAGGTGAAATCACTTTGGTTGATAGTTGAGGTGGTTTAGCCTCTGGAATCCCTGGTTGGTTTTGTTTTGGTTTATCCCATGACATCCCACATTCATGCTTGGAATATGACACAAGGGTGATTGGATGAAAGAAAATCTAGTCATCCCAATTTATGGTCAGGTGGTACATGGAAGTCTATGACTTGGTTAGCCTATGAATATGTTATTATATGTTATTTCTCACTGAGATCAATGAGCACATGGATTGGTTATTGTGTTGATTTTATGACTAGTTTGTCATGGCTTCATTCTGGTTAAGTGCTAGTTATAGGCATGGTTAAATGATGTTCTTTTGTTATGGATCTTGTTCATAATTCGATAAGTTATTGAATATTTATATGAATGTATGAGCTAAAAGTGTTTGATGTAGCTAACTTGAGAGAGTAGTGATCCTTCTTGATGATTCTATGGTGAAACTATGAGATAGTGAACATATATGTATTCATTACATGTAGATACTATGTTTACCATATGTTTTTCTAAATGTTTACCTTGTGCTTGGCATATTTGGGAAAGATTTGAGCCTAAGTATAGGTTATGCATACTTCAAAATTATCTTAGAATTGACTCTAGAAATTTTTTGGGCAATTCTAGGGAGTGGCATGTGGGCTAGCCCTAAAATTCAAGCACTGAATCCGTAACCGCAGGAAATGAACTAGGTATTTTCGGTTGTACCTACACGGAGGATAGCTTGTGTGTAGTTTGGTTGTAAGGCTAGGAAAAAATAAATTTCTACCTTAGGGAAGGATCACCAGTGGTTTTTGTCTGACATCTAGGTGATCAAGTGTCCCTAAGAGGTTGCAGTAACGTTTAAAGATAGTAAGACCCACTTCCATAACTAGAATTTGTTTTTTGGATCATGCATAGTAATTGTCAGCTCACATTTACCATAGAGAGCTTGTAAAAGTGTGTAGGCATGTGGTGGGGTGTTACAAGGTTGGTATAAAATCAATTCTATTTCCTATAAATATTTCTCTGGTACCAGTATCACAGAGTGGTATCAAAGCGAGGTTTACAATATTGGACCTTGGGGTAAATGCATATGGTTATGGTTATGGTTATCATACATTTAGTTATTTTTTCATTTTTATATTGCGTCTTGATTCATGCATGATGTTGATATGTTATTGCTACTATTATATATTGTGCTAATTTGGACCGACTTGTGCAGATGTAATAGCCTCCCCTGAGATACGTTAAGGTATGAATTACATGGTATATTTGGAGGAAAAATAAGGAAAAAATATGAAGAGAAGAATGGTGGATTACAATTCACATGACTCTCTATAAAGACCCGAAGTGAAATCAATGGAATGGGAAATCTCAGTTGAGTAGAAAGGATAGGAATATTCTCCTAATCTAGCAGATAAATTGAATTTGAAGGTAGACATTAGAAGTTGTAAAACATATAATAATAGGTTGAGTGAGCCACAAGAAATACTTGAAAAGTCTTAATAAAAGAAAGTTGAAGTTAATGTAGTGATTCTTCAGAACCTTTTAGACTTACAAAAGTAGGGACAACTAGGAATCAACAATGGAGATAATTAGGAGGAGAAGATTAATGGGGCGGATGGAAACAGGTCTTAGAGAAGGTACATGATGGAAAATTATGATACAGTGAAGAGTGGAAGACTCTTGGATACACTTGAAAAGAGGAGTGGTATGCGTGGATTTTATCCTAGCTTTTCTACCAGGAGATATAATCACCATCACCACCAACATCATAGGAGGATCAAATATTTTCCAGAGGAATTCAAGAAATACAAGACTGCTACATTTTATGGGTAAATGTAGAAATTAGAAGATTCGAAAGCATGGTTTCTTGGTATGAGGATTTCTTTCATATTCTATGATTATTCAGAGAACATGAAGGCTAAGATAGCCACCTTTAGTCTCAAAGGGAAAGTAGATATTTGGTGGGAAGATATTAAGAATGTTATATGCATCAAATAAGAGAAGTTGAATTGAGGTGAGTTTAAAATACTCTTCAGGAAGAATCACTTATTTGAGAGGTATTATGATTCAAAGGCCAAGGATTTTTATGAGTTCAGTATGGGTTCCATGACAGATGAAGAGTATACAACCATATTTCTAGAGTTATTGAGGTATGTGCCTTATCTCAAGGATGAGAAAAAAAATATCCAAAGGTTCATCAGTGGATTTTCATTTATATTCAAAGACCATATTAAGTTTGATGAGCCTCTATTATTGGAAAAGAGCTATCATAAAGTTAAATCATTACTATGAGCAGTCAAAGTGCAAGCCTGAGTTCAAGCATGACTAGAAAGGTAATGAGAATACTAAGGAAAATGGTCCACATAACAAGGAATATCTCAGGATGCAGGTGAGAAGGAAAACACAGTCCCTCATAATTATCTTAATTTAGCTAAGAAAGGACACTGGTCTCAGCCTAGAGAGAAGCAGAATCAAGGCAGTGGCAGGGAACCGTTGAAGTTTTGGATTTGTGGTAAATACCATCGTAAGAAGGATTATACATTGTACGGGGTGGATGGCCATAGATCTGTAATGCTTAGGAGGCACAGAAAACTGGGGATCTTGGTCAAATCATTCCCTAGATGTATGCAGCACTTGATAACATGTAGGCATACCATCAAGCATCTATTATTGAGATGGAAGGTAAGATTCATGATCAAGTTGTTTCCATTTTGATTGATATTGGATCTAATTACAGCTATATTAGTCCAAATCTGGTAGATCAATGTCATTTGAATAAAGAAGTGCATGGAGAATCTTGGTTGGTGTAGTTGGCTATAGGGACTAAGAGAATATTTCATCACAGGGTGAGATCTTGTGCATTTGAGCTTAATGGCATGCCTATACCAAAACACCTAAATGTGCTTCCTTTGGGTGCATATGACATGTATCTGGGCATGGATTGGTTGTTTACTCACAGGACCAAGGTAGATTGTTATGAGAATTCCATTGAGTGCCTGGATGATGAGGGAGAAAAGAGAGCCATGCATGGAAAGAATAAGAATACATTGGTGAGAATGGTTACAACTATTCAAGCTAAGCGCAATTGTAGGAAAGGGTGTGTATTTTTTGCAGTTCATGTTTCTAGTGACAAAGGGAAGGATTTTGAGGATGATGAATTCTTGAGGAAATATCTTTCCTTGTAGCAATTTTAGGATGTGTTTTATATAGAGATTCCATAGTTTCCTCCTCATAGAGAGGTGGATTTATCTATTGAGTTGGTACCAGGACTAGCACCAACATCTAAGGCACCATACATGATGAGTACTCTGGATGTTGTGGAATTGAAGTTGCAGCTTAAATATATGCTTGATAAAGGATACATAAGGCCAAGTGTGTCACCTTGGGGTGCAATATAGTTGTTTGTAAAGAAGAAGGATTGTATTCTAAGATTTTTCATTAATTACAGGTAACTGAACAAGGTCATTATTAAGACATGTACCCATTGCCTCATTTTGATGATTTGTTTGATCAACTGAAGGCAACAACATTATTTCCAAAGATTGATCCTCGATCAGGATATCATCAGGTGTACATCAAAGAAGAATACATATACATGAGTGCACTTCATATAAGGTATGGGCACTATAAGTTCGTGGTGGTTCCTTTTGGTATTACCAATGCTCTAGCCACCTTCATGTGTTTGATGAACAATGTGTTGCACCCTTACCTAGATAATTTTGTGATAATATTTGTTGATGATATATTAGTATATTCAAAGAATGAGGAGGAGTATGTAGAAAACCTAGCACTGGTATTGATATTGTTGAGAGAGAATAAATTGTATGCCAAGATCAACAAGCGCAATTTATTTAGTCTTAGATTCATTACTTGGGACATGTTGTTTCCAAGGAGGTGCTACTAGTGGACCCAGAAATAATTAAGGCTATCATGGAATGGTCAGCTACAAGGAATGTGGATGAAGTCAGATCCTGCATGGGAATAGAAGGTTATTACAGGAGTTTCATCAAGAACTTCTCCAAGATTGGCTATTCTATCACAACTTTGTAGAGGAAAGTGAAGAAGTTTGAATGGATTGTTGAGTGTGCAACTGGCTTTGATCAACTGAAGAATTTTCTTACCAATGCTCTAGTTTTGAAGATTACATATCCTAATAAGGAGTTTGTGGTTTGTACAAAGGCATGTAAGGAAGGGCTTGGTGGAGTCCTGATGCAGGAAGGACAAGTGGTTTTCTATGAATCAAGGAACTTGAATGAGCATGAGAATAATTATGTGACTCATTTCTGTGAGTTGACAACTATCATTCATGCATTGAATATGTGGAGAAATTATCTCCTTGGCAGGAAATTCATTTTTATGATTGATCATAGTGGACTGAGGTATTTGTTTGACCAACCCAATCTGAACACAAGGTAAACTAGATGGTTTTATACTCTCAGTGAGTTTAATTTTGAGATGAAATACATCAAAGGAAAATAGAAAGGGGTTGTAGATGCTCTTAGTAGGAGAGTGCAGGTGAATCATATTTTAGCTTTGAGATCTTATGGGACATTGATGAGCCTCGAATTGGGTAACTTATTGGGTTCATTTTGCCTAATTGTCCTTGTTCAATCCTCCATTTTTCATAGATTATGCATGTTTTTTTAGTATGTTTATGTTATTTGAACGAATAAGGGTGGTCACTCTACCAGGGAGGCTAATAAATGGTTATTTTAGGTTTTTTTGGACAAGTTTTGGAGCAAAACCAAGCAATTATGGGCTAGGTGACAGCCAAGCTTGAGGTGAGGATTCGTAGGGAGGTTGTCTCTGGCATTAAATGGCCCTTCCTCGAAATCTCCACCCTCAACTCCAAGCTCAACAAGCCACCAAAACGAATCTTAAAGGCAATCAAGTAGCTTTGGGAAGAGTGACTATTTACTAAGAGTTGGAACAACCGAGCCCCTTGAATTTAGGAGGGCTGCTAGGCCCCTCGTAGTGTATAAATAGGAAGGCCTCAACCTTCGTAGTTTACTTTTAGAACTATTGTATTTTTTGCACTAGAGTGCTGTCATTTTATCGGCTCGTTTTGTTGTAGCTACTGATGTATAACTTTCTTGTGATGATTATTTTTGGATAAAGAAAAGTAGTTCTATTTGGCATCAGCCCTGAGTTCTTTTATAGGAGCCTGTAGATCTTGGGGTTGGGCCCAACCTAAGATCTAAGGACTCCTTCATGTATTGTTATTTGCTTTTATGTGTTTGCAAAATAATTTTTGTTTAGTAGATTAACACTTTGCTGGTTACATAGGTCATGGTTAATGATCAGATAGGCTTTTGCATGCTCAGATTTAGTTGATAGATTAGTAACAGGGAAGATCTCCAGAAAAAAGCCATCAAGCACCTCTGATCTCACCTCTCCCTCAGTGGGATTGTGAGCTGGGACAAAGGTGACATTGCTGCCAACAAAAACGTTGTTTTGCTCTGCCATGCAATTCTTAGTGTTGGAATCCTCATTTGTAGATGCTGATATTAGTAGTGTTTAAATGCTTCAGTTTATGATTGCTTAGTTGTATATTTATTTCACGCATTTCATTTCGAATAAAATTCTGTTCATTTCCTTTTGTTGTTACTTAGGTCAGAATAGAGTGAAGTAACTAGGTCATAGGTTTTCTAAGTGTTTGTTTGTTCAGTTTGAAAAACCACTTGCAGAGTACCTGTTATCCTTCCTTACCTACCCATACTCCATCCAACC